>JANRGW010031711.1:0-18555 GCA_024733675.1 Psilopsiagon aymara | reverse complement strand
TGGCTTTCTGGGCTGCGAGTGCACACTGCAGGCTCATGTTCATTTTCTCATCAACCAACACCCCCAAGTCCTTCTCCATAGTACTGCTCTGAATTTCTTCCCTGCCCAACCTGGAGCTGTGCCTGGGACTGCCCCAATCCAGGTGTAGGACCGTGCATTAGAATAACCTGACTCCCTCTCAAAGGGGACAACTCAGACCTATCATATTTCACACTAAAACTTCAGAAACCAAATTTCAGGTAATTTCTGCCAGAGATCAGAGGTTAAAAGTTAGGTTTTTTACTTTAAGTGTTAGAACAATGATGGCTAGGTTACTACAGCCAGGTACTATTACCTTGCTTTCTAGTCACAGCAGTCCATTGCCACTTTGAAACAAGCACTAGAAGAGAAGCTCAGTGTCCATCCCTACATATCTAGATTACATGAACTGTAGTTACTAGAATTCATGTAAACAACATGAGTAAATAGAAATCTGTCTTCACCCATTACTCACTTTATTAGACACTTTGGCTTGTAATGAACTAAGGTGAATGAATTTGCATTTCACATCTCTTCCATACAGAATGCATAATGTAAAGTGCAATACCATGAAAGAGTTACGAAAATCTCATAGTCCTGGATTTTTTCCTACTGTTCCTGTCATGCAGGAAAATCTGATACAAGCAGTGATGCATATCAAAAAGTACAAACTAACACAGTTGCATCAAAACTGCCACCTTATGCTTTTCAGTCCTTATCTGCTTTTTCCAAATACAAAACACTTCATACTAGCATTAAACGTGGAACACAATGTTCTCTAACAAATGCGTAGTGCCAGAGCAGTGATGCCCCAGCGCACTGTGATGTCTCAGCTACACACTGATGTCCCAGACACTAAAGTGATGTCCCAGCTACACTGGTGTCTTGTTCAGGAAATAAAGGAAGAACTAACAATTCAAGGAACACGAGCAATTCGAAGCACTGATGGCCATACCAGATACTGTTGGTCAGGATCATCTGAACGCAAGAGATGAATAAATCTCCCCACAAGACTCTGCTCATCAGCAAAGTCCTCAGGGTCAGGATCTTCAGCAGGCTGATCCGGCTGATCCTGGATCAGTGTGGATACCAAATTCATGATAGCATCAACCTGTTAAAGGCAATAATAGCTCTGTTTAAACCAAAGCAGCCTATAAGCATAAGTTGAAGTGAACTGGGAGCATCTTTACAGCCACTCACAGAGCTGATGAAGCGTGAGCAAAGTCTGAGTTAGAGATGTTTTAGAAGGTATTAGCCTTACTCCCTGAAGTACAGTCCCTCCTAGCACAAGTGGGACATCATAGCAGTACAGAGGAAATTCAGATTCCAAAAGTACTATCCAGTCTTCTTCAGGTAATTTTAAGGGGGTTCAGGGTCCTCATTCAAACCTAAGAGAAGCCTCTAGGATGAGGTTAGGCAAGATGTGCAAAGACAAGATATTTAAGAATATGGATGGACGAATTATCATGTGGGATAAAGCTTTGCTACTAAGATGGGAAGGTGGAGGTGAGCAGGCTAGGAAACATAGCATGCCTTGCATGAAGTCTGTGATTCTAAGTCACTCACTATTTGTTTTCAAATCTTCAAACAGCAGTTCAAATTAACTTATGTCATACCTGTTCTTGGGATACAATTTCTGTGTTATAATCCAACACATTGCTAAGCACGTAACAACTCATGCTCTTCCTGGACTCATAATCAAAGTACTCAAAGAGTGGATGAAAATGTTTTAGTTTCAGAACTGTCAGGATGTTGTTGTAAGTATCAACAGGGATTTTCAAAAGTCTTGTCAGCTCCTTTGAGACAGCACTGCTTGTTGCAATACTAAAAAAAAAACACAAGCAAAACACAAAATTAATAGTTCACACATGCAGACAGTTTTAAAGTCTGTCTCACTATCAATTCTGATGTATAGCACAACATCTAAGCAACTTGCTGATATGGAGAAAGGAAAAGGTATCAAAACAACTTTTATCTTGCTCTTTAGGACGTACAGTGGAAAATGCACGTTTTAAGTTGCTGATTGCAGAAGCAGAGATTGTGGCTGCAAATTCAGCAAGGGGAGAGCTCAGATGCTGTAAGTGATGAACAGATAATGACTACACGCTGCTTGGCATACACACTGTTTACTGCAGAGTGGCATAGTAGGATTTACGCACAGGAGAGCAAGTCCTGGTTAGTCAGTAGTGTATCACGATCCTCTACAGCTTGGACCAAAGGTACTAATTTTACACATCAAAGTATGTTTGCTATTTTGCTAAATATGAAACATAGAAGTCAACATTTTAAAGTATTAATCACCACACCAAAAAGAATGCAGGAGACATTTACTTACTGTTCTAGATTAAGTTTGTTGAATATTTCCACGGTTGTTTCCAACACCTTATCAACATAGTCAACACGGTCTGGGTAGCATTTCATAGCCAAGTTAATAAGAGAAACTTGCAAAGATACCACATCCTCTGAGGGCATGTCTTGACGAGACTGAAATTTAAGACAGCACTGAGTGGATTAAAAAAAAGCACAGAACTTGCAAAACCATCCCAAAACTGCACGCAAGAATACCCAGAATACCTGTATAACAGTAGCCACCTGCTGCGAAAATATGTCAAACAGTTTGATATCTGCTGGGATACCAGGTCCATCTTCACGATGTGCAAATAAAGCTAACCTGGTAACACATAAATGAAACCAGCTTGGTCAGCAAAATCTTTCAACTTCTCAGACACAGGTGAGAAAGAGATACTGACAGCCAAAGCAAGTCCTTCGGTATATTTGCATTACAAGCAAACAGAAAATTAATGGAAGTCAGAAATCTCATGAGCAACTGAGCTTTGTAAATATCAGTCCTGGAAAAGAGTGTTGACAGAGATGGCAAGCTGAAGAAAGAGCAAGAAGAACGTTTCATAGTCCCATGTTTGAACAAATATTCTGTTCCAGCAGAGAAAGAAATACTCCACTCAGCTGACGGAAGAGCAAATATCCTGCATCTATTCAGTGACGTTACTGAAGTCAGATATCCAGTAGCATCCTCTGCAAAACAGTCTCTGGAGGAAAACCAGAAGAAATATGCTGACTTAACTATGCTTTGTCTCCAAAGACAGACCAACATGTTTGGTACTTCCAATGTTTGCAAAGAGCAAACTACAATGCAAATTTGAAGTGGAGAATATTTTTTTGGGGCGGAGGGGGAACCAAAGCAAGAGGTCATTATCCAGCACACATGCAAAGGATGCTGTAGACCTATCTCTATCTATAATGACAGAAAGTCACTCCAACCATCATTTCTGCAAAAATCAGACACAACATAAGAAACACGACAGGAAGGCAAGCAACTTAGCAAGGCTGCAGCACAGAAAAAGCTCAACATTGCTATCTTTGCTTTCTAATTGCTAAGGGATTACTCTATACTGAATTACAGAAAGACCTACATACTTTCCTAAATACTTTTGTATTTAGGAAAAAGCACCCGATTAAAATTTTTCAGTTATTAAACTTTAATTTTGAATGAATTTTGGGTCTGAAACAAAAAGGCAGGTAAGAAAAGGCTGAGGTGCCAAGAAACTTCACTGCCAGTTAAAAATAGACACCGAACTACTACTGTATTTCATTACAGTGGTAGCAAGAAGACTTTCTAAAGCCAGGAACAATCACTGCTTTTACTCAAAGGGACAAGGCAGCTTTTCTTGGCAACAGCTCAGAAGGTAAGGCCAGCATGCTACAAAGTATGACAAATTGCAGGCTGATGGCAGCATAATTAAAAGCTGTGAATGGCTGAGTAAGGCAAGAAAGATCCCAAAGCGGCAAGACTATTTGAAGAAAGATTGCATAATGGGAAAGCCCCATAGGAATAGGGACTACAGCTTCACAAGTTTCCTCAGCAGTCACGGATGTTCAGTTTCAATTATCCTATACCAGCTGAAATAAAGATGAGAAATGCCAACAGGCACTACCTCTATGGGGCAGATTCTTACCCTAACTACACAATACTGAAACACACAATTGCTCTTAACAACTCCAGCCTAAACACAAGAACAACATCTTCCCTACATGCATGGGACAGATCCATCTTCCAATACCTGCAGTAACACTACAGTCAAAAGCACAGCTTGCCATAGTACAAAGATGATGAACATCACACCACCACACTTTTACCTTTGTCCTATAGCCAAATGAGAAAGCTCTGGAAGATGCTATTAGTGGCGCAACAAAACACAGTAGTAAGTCTAGGAGGACAGCAGGCTCAGTCTTAAGTCAGTTGCTTGCTGCTGTTTTCAACAGTGAAAACTTACTGTGGAGATAATACCAAAGCTGGTTAAGTCCTCTAAAACATGACTGCAAAAGCTACTTGAGGAAAACCTTGCAAGAATCACATTGGTATGCGCTAATGTAAGTAAGAAACTAGCAAAAGGTTGTGACCTCTGTTGAAAGCTGTCACAAGACAGACAGTTTCAGAAATTAGACTGTTATAGGCAATGCCTTTGGGATTTGGAGGTTTTGTGGTTTTTTGTTGTTGTTTTGTTGTTGGGGGTTTTTTGTGGGGTTTTTTTGTTGTTTTTTGGTTTTTTTTAAAGATAACTAAATTATGGAAACCCTCACAAAACCACAGCTGCAAAGTGTAGAAAACCAATTAATTCCTGTGAACATCTCTGGATGAAGGCAGAGCTGTTTCTCTGCAAAGTGCACAAATACTGAAAGATACTCCAGTAAGACTGAAGTCCTTAACAAATACATCTGACGTAACTTGAAGAAAAAAAGCTACAGATTTGTTTTTACTGTAAGATCCTAAGTTATACAACTCATGCTTAATATATACATGTTCCATCTCCAGACATTAGAGAAGACGAAGAAACAAAACCACAACAACTATACTCATTGTTGAATGCCAGCAGGACTCAAGATCCGTACAGCAACCGAAGTACACATAATGGTACATGGACCAAATACACAAAGGAACATACATTTGTATGCAAATGCCAGGACAAAGCTTTTCTGAGGCTTCAAAAAGCCAGGAAGGTGCATTTCCTTTCCACACTATGAAAGTACAGGCATTCACTGATAATTTGTATTGCTTCCTTTCAGGATATAGATCAGAACTTCAGTTTGATCTTAAAGGTCTTTTCCAAACCAGATGATCCTGTGATCCCTCCCCCATATTTGAATTCGGTGCAAGCAGTTTTAAGCTCAACACTTTTTTGCTGAACAGAGCAAAAACATTTGCTAGAACAGGCAGGAAGTTAGTGGTAAACTAAGAAATTAAGAAGGTAGTTCCATTTCCTACTAGCTCTTTTATGAAGACGTGTTATGTTATGCTCTCATCAAAACTGCAAGGTAAAGTTATCATTGATATGTGATTTAGCCATGATGATTTTCAGGGTTTCAAGAGATACTTATGATTGAAGTGGCAGTCAAAGCAGAACACTGCTACCACTTTAGCTCAGAAACATGAAATTGATCGATACTAAATAGGTTGTTTTCTGTCTTAATCTGTTTACAAGTTTTAATCAGTCCTTAAAGCAGGTTTTATTGGAAGCTGTAAAAGCACTGTCCAGAGGGCAAAAGCTGTGTCATTCACAGCCTTAATTACAGCTGATGGAAATACACAGAAACAGTGAAGTCGCATGATACCAAAAATGGAAAATTTTCAAATGCTGGAAGAATTATCATCTCCTTGTGCACAACACAAACTCAATTTTGATCCAATTTCCACCCCCACAGTCACTCACCTGTCAATTAAAGCAATAATTATATTTTTCACATTCACATTTTGGTGCAGCTCAGCACAGGCTCTGAGAAATGGGTTCAGGGTTTGGAGGTGAAATTCATCTGGAAAAACCTGAAGTTTTAGATCAATAGTCATCATTAGTTACCAAAAAAATAAATCTAATTGAATTCACCAATTGTTACACAGCAGTAAAATGCAACAGAGTAATTCTAAAGCAGACAGCCACACAGTAAATATGGACTGGCCTACCAGTGCTTTAGAGCTCCCCAAGCTGACCATGACTGGGTAAATGCATGAAGCAAGAGCTGCAAGACAAACAGGTAACTTGAGGGACCAGCTATCCATTATAATTCATACTGTGGGCACTGCAGCTCAGATGTTTACAAGCTTCTGCAGCAGAAGGAGCACAAAATCAATTCATTTCCACTTTGCTCATCTGTTAAAAAATATGGGATAAGGCACTAGGTAAGAGTAAGATTGATGAAGTTTTCCATTTCATGAGGAAGAAGTGAAAGCCTGAATCTAAGTAAAAATAGAGGAGTAAGTGACCCTGTGTCCCATCACTGAAATTGTATTTAAGCAGCTCACCTGTATGATGCACTCCATGAGGTACTCCTGAGCTAAAGCATCTCTACAGTTTACAACTTGCTCCAATATTCCGGAAAGAACAATCTGGAACAGGAGAAAGAGTCTTGCAGTGATTTCACAATTACTTTCTAAGTTTATATTCACACTTGTGCATTTAATCCAAGCAGACCAGTATTTCTAACATTTCCCAAATTTTTCCTTACTTTTTCTGATGAAAAGTCCCAGTTTTCAGCAGTTCCATCCTTCAGAAGAAAAAATAAATAACCTCCTGGTCTCAGACATCTGTCCCTTTCCTACACTGTACAATCTACAAACTGATCTAAAACATCAGTGCTACTAGCTTTGCTGGCACATACAACAACTCAGTCTCAGCAGCACTCCTTAGAAGTATTTTTCATCAGCTATATGGTAGAACTTTCAAAGAAAACTTCTAAATAATGTATTTGCCTGACTATCATTTCATGCAGTAACAGTTCTCTTGAATGCTTTGGGAAGCATAGCTTTGTTTAACTAGCAAAGTCTACCACAGAACTTTGTATGCGTACACATCCCTTCAGATCAACTCATTCTGTAAGTAAAATGGGAATCAGGAAGGAAAGTTTTAAAACTTGTCAACATTATACACAAACTTAAAGGAAAAATGCATGAGTCACCCTCAGCCTCACAACATGCTACACAGCTTTATTAGCCTTCAGAACATTTACTCAGGTGAAGAGTTTGAGAAGCACCAGGATTACTGAACTTTCAGCGTAGCTGTAACACTTCAAGCTGCCTATCTGAAAGTCCAAACTTGTTTCATTTGGAAAAAGTAAAAGAAGTCAAAAAGAATGGACAGACATCCTACCTGCTTGTATCGCTCCACATTAACACCTTCCAACTGACTGAGGCGAACCAGGTTTGTTCCCACTAGGATTCTGAGTTCCTGCCTTTCTCGCTCCCTTTTCTCTCTGTCCCGACTATGGCCCTGGTGTTGCATTCGCACCCAAAGTTTGTTCATCTCAGCAAAGTTCAGCAGCACAAAATCCATTGAATCACTAATGTCTCCAGTGGTTTCTTCACTGCAATTGAGGACAGGTTAGGAACAGGAAGTCTGTCAGAGGTATTCATCCTTCCCTCTGGGGAACATCCCATTTTAAGAAGGTAAGAGGGTACAGAAGTGTACAGTGGGCTCGTAAGAAAGTTTCATATCCTCCCTTGTGAGAAGCCTTAGTTTTGAAGGAGAATTCTGTTGTGGTTTAAGCCCAGGCTGTCACTCAGAACCACGCAGCCACTTGCTCACTCCCCCTTTTCTTCCCTCCCCACCAGCTCCCAAAGGAATGGAGAGGTGAAGTGACAGAATATAAATCCCATAAGTTGAGATAAGAACAGTCCAGTAACTAAGGTATAACACAAACCACTACTGCTACCACCAATAATAATAATGATAAGGGAAATAACAAGGGGAGAGAATACAAAACTAAAAGGGGAAAACAATAAATACAAGTGATGCACAATGCAATTGCTCACCACCTGCTAATCAATACCCAGCCCAACCCGAGCAGTGACCTGGGCCTCCTGGGGAGCTCTCCCCAGTTTCTATATGGGGCATGATGGGCTGTGGTATGGAATACCCCTTTGGCTACTTTGGGTCAGGTGTCCTGTCTCTGCTTCCTCCCAGCTTCCCTTGCTCCTCCTTACTGGCAGAGCACAAGACTGAAAAGTCTTGATCAGAGTAAGCAACACTAAACAGTAACTAAAAACACTGGTGTGCTATCAGCATTGTTCTCAGACTACAGCTGAAACACAGCACCACACCAGCTACTACAAAGGAGAAAAATAACGGCTACAGCTAAACACAAGCTCATATCCTGCCTTGTTAGAAACCTTAGATCTGAAAGAGAATTCTTAACGGACAAAATACCCACTAGAACTCTACAGACTTGACAGATCCACTTATCTCAAACCCAAAGAAAGTCATAGAGAAAATTTAAATAGGTTATTTTTTAAACAATTTTTTAAAAATTCTTCCCTGTGAGGGTGCTGAGGAGCTGGCACAGGGTGCCCAGAGAAGCTGTGGATGCCTCATCCCTGGCAGTGTTCAAGGCCAGGTTGGATGAGGCTTGGAGCAACCTGCTTTAGTGGAACGTGTCCCTGCCCATGGCAGGGTTGGAACTGGATGAGCTTTAAGATCCCTTCCTATCCAAACCAGCCTGGGATTCTATGATCTTACTCTGCTTGTTCGCCTTCATCTGGTAAGATATTCCTGGTACACTGCAGGAGATAGTTCCTAAGAAAGAGGCCTCTAAGAGGATGCTGTACTCCACGGCACATCTCCACCAGGTCTTTCAAAATATCTTTCCTGGACTGTGGAAATGACTTGACATAGACAACACCCACTGTTATCAGAAGATATCTGCAAAAGGCACAGAATCAAACAATAAATTATAAATAACATCATACTTTAAGGTAACAACTCCTTTCTTCCATACGGGCAGTATTACCAAAGCACAGAAAGCAATACAACATCATCTAGGTCCCATAACTTTGCATATTAAATTAGCTGTCAACTCCTGTTTTCCTCTGCCAGACAGCACAGAAAGTCTGAATAGCCACCTAGCCTCATCACAAAGCTTTATGCATTGAATCTTTAAATGCTTAGCATACATCAAGTTCTGAATGCTCTCAGATTATCTTGTCTATACTTCCAGCACCCCACTAAACTGGAAAACATCTCCAACATATATAGATAAGTAATCTGTTACGGTGAAGCAGTTAAGCCTCTTTCACACCTTAGTCTAGCAGGAGAGGTGTTATGCTCTTCCGAAATCCCCAGGCCTGTACTCATTCTTTCAGCATCTCTGTATTAAGTGAAAGGTAGAAGGCAAGACACAAAGGACTGATGCTCCAGTGTACTGGAGTCCCCTTCAGCTTAAGAGAAAAAACTCACAACACAGAATTTTCACATATTCTGTTTAGAGGTCTCAATCCTCTGACACCTCTGTCTCCTGCATGGATGTGCACAGAACCTTCATGAAAGCACCAGAAATGTTCATGAGAGATAGTAACAGTCAACACCAAGCAGGCAAGACGACAACTCAGATGATTATGCAGAGGGTAAAGACACTGTGGTAGTCATCAGCCAAACTCCAGAAACTGCATTATGATGCAGCCTTGTGTCTCCAAAGCCTCTTCCTGGCATGAATTAACAACTGCATGACCAAACAAAAGCCGAGTCCTAAGTCTGACTATCTAGATCAACTCCTGCCCAATTGTAATATATTTAAAGATACGCCTTCCAATATCATCTCTAGCATGCTAGCACCAAAAAGCACATATGCAGAACCACAAAGTTTTCTGAAGTTAAGTCACAGAAATATTCAGCTTCCTTCTCACATTTCTTAGCCTCCAAGAGACAGAGTTATGAAGCATCTGCTCTGTGTGAGAATCTAAGACTTAGATCCTCAGGTACAAGTTCATGAACAGATAACTGAAAATGTTGATAAATGTGTAACCAACCTTAGTCATCAGAAAGTGGTACTTTTGTGGTACTAATCTTCCACTAGTACTGTGGTACTCATCTTCCACTGACCAGCTCTTTACTCAAAAGCCAACTTTTTTCCAGTATCAATGTGCTTCCATCTTGGTCACGTGCAAAATAACACAGTGGCAGGAAGAACTGACCTTCTAAAGCTGCATTCTTGGCTAAATCTCAGAAGTCTCACAGCAACCGTCTCTTGAGATACGCAGAAATACTGCTCACCATTGCAAACTGCATTCTTGCTGTGAAGTCAATCATTATCTGCACCCAGAGCCTGACCACTGCTAACTACTTTTAACACACAGTAACATATACACACTTACAGTCTTGGAATAATATTTCCAGCATACTGTACTAGCTCATAAAGGTCTGCCACTTTTCTTCCTTTGGCAAATTCATCTGTCAGGTAGACTTCCAAATAGTGCAGCTCGTCAGAAATTGCCATGTCTTTCTCATAGTTAAGGATTTTAATTTAAAATATCTACAACAGATTTACATGCTAATTTGCTCATTCACACCAAAAAGGAAAGACACTGTACCAAATACAACCACGCCCAAGTAGGTAGTACTTCTGAAACAATAATCACTATTGGGATAAACATGCACAACTAACCCCAAGCCTTCAATTGTCAGTTTTAGCATATTAGAAAAGGGAAAAAAAAAAAAAAAAACTAAGTTAAAAGAGCAAACAAATGAATGCGATTGAATAGAGTATCTAAAGTAACTGGAAACCATGTCTTTAGAAGAACATCATCCATACATGGAGAAAGCAGTAGTTGAATATATTCACATTCTACTCCTACGTTGCATACACTCCTTCAGATAGCACAGTATGCACAAGTAAACATAGTGAGGAACTACTTGTGATTAGAAGCTAGTAAAATAACAAAGGGCAAAAAATAAGTTGGTTTTACATATTTTTTGGCTAGCATAGTGCAAGCAGAGCTGTTTTACAGAGCTGATAATTCTTTATGAAACTAGATTACTGAAAGCTCCCAAAAAAAGACAGAAAATACATTGAAGACTTGCTTTATACCAAAGGGAAAAGACAAATTTACACAGTGAGCAAATAAGTGTATCTTCTCCTACAATATATTCAGGTAACTAAATACTGAGGAAAAAAGTGCCAGTAAATATGAGACAGACAAGATGCCATTGTACCAAAAAAGCAGATGAACATTTCACACAGCACTTCAACTATTTGTTTCCTCTTCAAAGGATACAGAGCTCATAATAGCTCTTTGGAGATAACATAGAAGTCCGCAGCTCACCAAGCATGTTGGAAGCATGTTTCAGAGCATCCATGAGCTTGTTTTTGTCCTGCAGAAGAAGAAATAGAGAATATTCTGTGAGAAATACCAGGCAACCACAGTATTTTAGAAAGCTACACTTTTAGCCTTTTAAAAAAGCAGATGGAGAATACACAATACCAGCAGACCACTGTTAGAATTCTTCTTTCCCTACTTCTTGCTCAATACCACCACCCTACTGAAAGCCACAGTTTATTAGGGCTGAATATAACTTAGACTTACGATGCATATAATCACCTGGCATCACAGGATACAAGACAAACTTCTAATCTACCACCTATATATACATGGGTTATTTCTCTTCACAGTACTGGAGATTAGCATTGATTTACTGGTTTACTCCTAGCAGACAAGAAGCTTCATTGCATTTTAAAGTCACATTTTTACCAAGCATCTCTTCATCTGGAAAGACTGCACCTTCACAGCCTGTATGGCTTCATCCAGGAGTTTTTCTTGTTCATCCTGAGGGGACTGCTGTGTTATAGGCTGGAAGGAAAAAAAAAAGCAAACAAAAAACCAAAACAAACAAACAAAACCAAACAGAACTCAGTAATTTTTATGAAGCTGTTTATTACCTGATTCAAACCAGATTCCTGCAGTTTAGAATACAGTGCAAGTGACACTGCAGTGTAACCACTCCAGAGTTATCAAACAGCTGTGTGATATGCAAGGGAGAGAGCTCTCAGGACTTCACAAAAACCTCCAGGTCAAGGGTGAGATTGGCTTCTTGGAGTGCACAGCCAAGGGGACAGAAAAAGGGTCAACTTTTCCCTTCTAACATTTAGAGGTCAAGAATCCAGTTCAAGATCTGACAAGAAAAATCTTCAAGAGAACGCAAAGGCATCACTATGCTGAGAGGAAGCACTGTTACTTCTTTACACAGAGCTTCGAAGTGAAGCCCAGACTGCACACACTACAAGTGCACAGATGCTTCCCTGTACTCACAATTCTCAACTACCTGCTGTCTGAGCCACAGGACTTTATTAAGGACAAGCTTCAGATAAGCAAAGGATAAAGTACAGTGTTTTCTGGAAGGCAGAAGCGCCCTACAAAAGGCAACAGAAAACTGAGGAGAAGCAACAACTTTTCATGTCCACTACTAATACCAGTGACCTCCTCTTCTTACCTCTCCTCAAAGGCCTTCAACATCTTTTGCCTTTCCAAGGAGCATACTGCATTTCCTTATGATTCAGAGTATCCTCTTTTTCACTGTATCTCAGTAACAAGCTAGTAGGCTATAAGCTACATCATCCTAACATTCTTAAAACTAGTATCTTCAGTACCAACTCCACCCACACAGCCCAAGAGTGCAGTTCCCATAAATGTCTTCCGAGCACTGAGGTTAAAACACGTCTTCATTACGGTCGAGAGGTTCTAACTTATCAGAACTTCCTGATTATAGAGTCCTGCAGTCTCGGTACACCCCTGTTTTCTCCCATACTTAATTACATTCTTGTTCTGCAATTGGAATCTCCCTAACGAGGCACAGCCAGTATTTCCACCTTGTTCTCCCCTGTACCCTTTCCCACATACAGATTGCCTCCATCACACCCAAACAGGCAGTGAAACTGCCCTTGAAGGCTGTCCATCACCCAGCTAGACAAAACCAAGGCTGATCCAACATTCATGATAATCCTCCTTCAAGGAGGAAGTTATAGGAGACAAAGGCTCCTTCCAACCAACACTTCCATGACTCAATGCACCTCAGTAATACTCAAACCATTCACAATAACTAATTAACAAGTCTATTTAGTCAACAGAAAAAGCCACTTCTGCTAATTAGGGTGACTGCATGTCTTACAAAGCTCTCTTTAATGAATAACAAAGTGCAGCTCTTTCAAGAAAGAATTTAAGCATAAGGCAACAGTAGCACCCATGGCTAGATGACCCTACTCCCCAGGCCATTCAGTAAGTACAAACTCTTAGAAAACCTCCATCTGTGAAGCAAGAATGTTCTGTCAGCAAACTTCACTGCAATTCCTAAGCTTTATTTATTCCACAAGAGATTGAAATTTCAAGGAAGAGAAGATGACAGTGCTGGGACTGGTGTGCAACAATATCAAAACATCTTGTAACAGACTTGCTGAATTATGCCTATGACAGAACATTTTCATACTCTACCATCCACGGAACCTACAGTAGTGTTTTAGAGAAGATACATCACTACTAAGCTGAGTATCATATGCTGTAACCACATCAGATATCTCTACGTTAAAGCACAGCCAGAATCAGCACAGTAACATTGACACCAACCACAACCTCCCATGTCCCCTTTTTCTAATGGGCATTAAGCTTACACAGCCACTAGTCCTGCTTTGCCATCCCCAGTTGTCCACAGCTGAGCAATGCTGGGAAAGCTGTTTAGGTTGTAAAGCATCAAATAAGCCAGAAGACTAGTCCAGCTGACCCACAGTTTACCATTCATGCTACAACCACACAAAACATTGCAAGCAGGACTGTGAGAAGGCAGCCTTTTGAGATCAACATCAAGTTAAAGCATTTATGGAAACACGTATTTGCTACAACCACAAGAAGTAGTTGGCAGAGTACATGTGCATCATTTTCCTTGCTTTTGGTGTGAGAAACACTGGTTAAAGCATAATGGCTCCTATGAGTTTGAGACTATGCTTTACATGATACCAATAATAATCTCATCAGAAATATCTAATTGAAGGTATACACTTTCTTTTGCAACTTTAACCACTGCCTTTTACCAACAGCTAGGGAACTAATGGAGTTTCAGAGTCTTGCTATCAGACATAGCTTTCACATTTATACTGAATCAGAGCCAGCTTTGTATTAAGTTCTGCCTGTACTAACAGAAGACATTGATAGTATTTCCATTTCTGCTCTAAATTTGAGCAGCAAGGTCCCATGCTGTATTCAACACTGGGAACGTATGAAGTACATGACCGAATTCATTGACAAGCATTTTCACAACACCACAAGTGATCATTTTTTTTTCTCTGTATCTCTTCAAGATTAAGACAAGTATCACTTGCATCTGTTCCAGTATAATGACACAGAAGGTGACTGGTCTAAACAAAGATGTCTGTACTACAAGGGTACTGTACTTCATGTCTAAAGAAGATGGTACTGGCATTGTACAGCCACACAGGTAGTGAGATAACCTATCACTGCCACCAGCATATAAAAGAAGCAGTCTAAAGTGGTGTTTGTATCAGCTCCACTTTTATATGAAAACAACAGCAGCAACACTGAACAAGTTCCAACTCTTTCTTACTTTTTAAAGTTTGAGTATTTATCAGCTTACCTTTTATTTCTACTTCAGAAAGCAAGCTACTTTTAGATTCAGAATGACTGAGGTTTCCACGCAATTTTTATCAAGTGACACAAAATATCACATCGAGATACACATACCCTGATACAAGTACCTGAAGTTTGAGGAAGTTGTGGCAAAAAAACAGATGAAGGAAAGAGAACACACTTTAAAAGCCTACCAACCACAGTTAGCAGGGCACACACCAAACTGGAAACTAGTTCTTCTGTCAGGTACAACGTCAAATAAAACTGGGTATGTTCTTTATCTCCCACTTTAAATTAGGAACCTAAGAACAAAACATTGCATTTCAAGTGCTATTTTATGAAAAAATTGCAACTGTGCTGTGGAGTGTTATGCCAATCTACAGACAAGAATCTGGAACATAAGCTTCTGAAGCACAAGATTTTGACACTGGAGAAAAGCAGTACTCCATAATCACAGCACAGAATGTTCTGGCTTGTCAGTAACACAGTAAGGCATAAACTCCTGCATGAACATAAGATAAGCAATTTACAGGCTTTTAGAAACACCTGAGCCTTACCCGTTAGATATACTGCAAATGTTGAAGAAAAAAGGAGAGTCGATATGAACACAGTTTTCTGTTTTACTTGCTCCCTCACCTTTTTTCCTCTGAGAAAAGGTTTAAACCATGACCAGTGACAAGGACAGAGAACTGCCTCATTAGCTGCACTTTCAGCAGCTGTTGAGGGGAGCTGGTTTTTGGTGTGCCCTTCATGGGGTTTTTTGTTCCTTTCTGGCTTGTTTCTTTATTGTCTGGGTTTGTGGTTTGTTTTGATTTTTGGGTTTTTTTTTTTCTTCGCTTGCTTGTTGTTTTGTTGTTTTGGTATTGTTTTTTTAATAAAGGCTGGTGATCTGTATGTTGCCTTGGACTTGGAGAACAAGATTTATTTTTTTTTAACCCCAAACCAGCCTGGGAGAAGTCTACTGCATGGCTGATCGGAGTGGGCAATACAAGCTATTTTCAGGTAACAATTAGAAAAGTGTATTATCACAACAGCAAACATAATTCTGGACCAGGCCTTTCTTCATAATAGCTTTAACAAACATAATATTCTTCAACACACAAAGTAAGTATTACTCCTATTGTGCAGAATTTTTCCATTTTCTAATAGCTCCTTGACAAGACTTCATAAGATCCATACTTAGCTTCACACTTGATTTAGCTGCACTCTGTAGATGGTTATTATTTTGAGTCAATGCGTGACTAGTTACAATGCTCATTTCACTTACAAATCTAGTAACTTTCAGTACTCAAGAGAAAGAATTACATAGCATTGAAATATAGCAGAATTCATGGCAAGCTTATGGAGCCTACTGAACAGTCTGAATTTTGGCTATACTGGTATGTTAAGTTGCATACAGAGTACTAATAAAACAAGCGTGAGGTTTTGCTTCTGTTCCATTCTAAAGAACATTTTCATCTAATCTCCAAATGATTAAATACTTTTGTTTATATAACTAATGTGCTCACATCTTGTTCCACACATGACTTTTCCTTCTGGCTTTTGTTTAGTACTTGCAAGGTCCTACACCTGGGTCAGGGCAATTCCAGCCACAGCTACATGTTGGCTGGAAAAGAGATTCAGAGCAGTTCTGCAGAGAAGGACTTGAGGGTAGTGGCTGATGAGAAACTTAACATGAGCCAACTTCAGTGTGCACACAGCCCAGAAACCAACTGTGTGCTCACTGCAGCAAAAGGAGCATAACCAGCAGGTTGAAGGACATGATCCTGCCCCTCTACTTTACTCTTGTGAGACCTCACTTGGGGTACTGTTCTGCTGTCCTCAACATAAAAGGACATGAAACTGTTGGAACAAGTGCAGAGGAGGGCCACGAGGATGATCAGGGCTTGGAGCACCTCCTGTATGAAGACAGGCTGAGAAGTTGGGGCTGTTCAGCCTGGAGAAAAGAAGCTGTGGGGAGACCTCAGAGTAGCAGAGAATCTTCATTAGTGACTGCAGTGACAGGACAAGGGGCAATGGGTTCAAACTTAAAGAGGGGAAGTTCAGGTTAGATATAAGGAAGAAGTTCTTTACTGTGAGGGTGGTGAGGCACTGGAATGGGTTGCCCAAGAAAACTAGGAACACTCCATTCCTGGCAGTGCTCAAGGCCAGGTGGGATGGAGTCTTGGATGACATGGTTTAGTGGGAGGTGTCCCTGTCCATGGCAGGGGGATTAGAACTAGATGATCTTAAGGTCCTTTCTAATCCCAACTTCTTTATGATTCTATAATGAATGAGATTTATCCAATGTTTTTCTGCCTTCTAGCTTAATATATTAGGACTACTACCAACCTGTCACCTCTGAGATATTTAAAATGAACACTACCCACAACAGAAGATGGGTTAGTTATGGAAGCAGATCAGGACAGCTGCCAGCCTACAGATGAAATCTGTGTGCACACAAGGCAATTCTGTAAAAACACTGAGCTGCCTGGAAGTCACCAAAAACGCGAAGTATTTTATGTCACATAGGAAGCATTACTCTGTAACACTGAAGGCAACTCCAGAGCTTTATATATAGGAGCTCAAAGATGAGCCAGCGAAAAAAAAACATTTTTCACATATATAAACTGCTACTTACTGTCACAGGAAGCCACAAGACATTTACAAGAATTAAGGGCTGGACTTTATGCTCAAGAACAGCCAGCGCCCTCTTAAAATCAGTCTTGTTAAAGGAACTTAAACATCTATGTAGATTTAGCATTTCACATCACCTAACGATTTTTTTCCCATTAATCTCTCAAGTAACATTCAGATTTCCCCCCCCTCCACCTCTTCAGGATGTAGTATTTAACTGATAACAACATATACATAACTTAAAAAAGAAAGTCTGTTCCAAAAGCCTAAGAACTGGGCAATTCCTGCTTTATAAAGCTTGCAATTAGTTTCTGCCCCATGGTCTTTATACTATTGCTACTGTTTATACTCCCCACTTAGGTCAATTAACATGCTGTGATAGCTACGGCAAATGCTGCTTAAAGTTTGATTATTAAATGCTGCAGAAGACATACTAAACAGGCAGACTTTCAGTTTTACCAGGAAACTTGTCCCCTTATTTTTACTGGAAACTGAAAAGCATTTCTCAATAAAAGCTATTTCCATGCTGAAATTTCAGGTTTGCCTCTCTAATAAACACCATTATGTGCTCCAGAAGCTCTATGGAGATGGGCTCAGCAACGCAAAGCCACCTTCTCTGCAGGAAGAGAAAGGATGTTTGTTAGGACAGTTTGAAAGAGTAGCCCTGGAGGGTCGGGAGAGGAACTGCCCCGGGGGAGGCTGCAATGCGGACAAAAGGAACAAGTCTGACAATGATGGAGAGGAACACAGCCTGGGGCCGGCAGAGCAGCATGCTACATCACACAACTCTGGCCATCACACAACTCAGTTGTGCTCCCCACACAACTGTGGGGAGCAACCTCTGGCCAGGTGCTCCCCAACCAACACACCGACCTCCCCTGCGGTCCCACATGCGAACTCGGTGTAGCCCAGCACAGCAGTGACCGCTGTGATCCGGGCAGCGCTGGTCTGCGGGCAGCCGTCACCACGGCGCGAACTGCCACCGTGGGCATCGCAGGCCCAGCCCTCACGTCAGCCTTGCCCAGGCCGGCCGGCGATCTCCGAGCCCAGCTCCGGCCTCCGTACCCTGCCAGGCGCGCTCCCTAGGCCACCGGGCGTGGCCGTTGACGGCGCTCCCTAGCAGTAGCTCCCGGCTCCAACCCGGCCCTCGGGTGGACGGGCCTGCCCCTCGGCCACCGGCACGCAAGGGCCGGACCCCTCCCACTCGTACACACGGCAGCAGCCGGGCCTCACCCAGTACCCCCACCAGCCCCGCCGCGACCCGACCCGGCCCGGCCCGGCCCCGCCGTCCCTCACCATGGTCGCGCCGCAGCCACAGACCACCCCCGCCAGCCACACCCCGCAGAGCCGCGCACCGTCATGCGACTGCGCCGCCCCACCCCGCCCTTCCCATTGGTTGGGTCCGAGGAAGCGGAGCGCTCCCGGGCGATTGGCTTAGGGGTCGATGATTGGCAGAGGGGCAGGCCACTCCCCTCTCGGACCTTGCTGCACGTCAGGGTTCGGGCGCTGTTGCT
>JANRGW010031710.1:0-50121 GCA_024733675.1 Psilopsiagon aymara | reverse complement strand
GTTCGGCCCCGCTCCCGCTGCCCGCCCGGGCCTCGCCCTCCGCCGGTGTTCCCCGCGGGGATGCAGCCGGCGCGGTCCCCCCCGCTTGACCTCCTCTGGCTGCTGTGCAGGAACCGGCCTCCTGGAGCGCATCCCCGGCCTCGCCCCGCGGCTCCGGGCTCGGTCTGAGGCGGGCAGCAGGCCACCTGCGCCGGGCCCCAGCGCTGCTTCGACGCCGCCATGGCCCCCCCGGGCCCGCTTGGCCTCCTGCGGGGTGCGGGAGAGGAGGTAGCAGCGGTGAGGGCGGCCGAGGCTTGCGATGGAAGGAGGCGAGTGGTGGTGAGGAGCCCCTGTCCCTGAGGAGCCAGGCCCAGAGCTTCGCCTTGCTGGTGGACATGGTTTCGGTGTGCTTGGTCCTGCTAGACTTGTACGATACTTGAAGCCAAATACGTGGCTCTTTGGCCTTTGCTAACCCAATGCTATGCAAAAGAAAAGGAGGAAAAAAAAAAAGAAACCTTGACACTGTTTGCAGTGGGAATGGCTGTTTCCTGCCCTGGGTGAGCCTACATGTGGTTTCTTGCTGTGAGATGAACTAATAATTCTCCTTTACCTGGTGGAAGACACACTACATATGGCGACCTGAACCTTTGGTGACGCTTGGTCGTTATTAAGCAGTTGGAACTTTTACTTGTTTTCTTTGCATAAAGCCACCTAAGGAGCCTTGTTGCTGTCTTCAGAAGCATTGGAGGAACCTGCGCTTGTCTTAATTCTTCACCTCAAGTGACTTTTATCACACAGTGTGTGCACCCAGCGCACCCACCTGAAGTACGTTCTTCTTCCAAGCTCCTTCCCAACCTGCAAGATCAGGGATCACGGACTTCTTCAGAAACTTCTCGTCCTGGGAAAGGCTGCCCATAGTTACTTTATGGGGCAGCAGCCTGGAAAAGTTCTTGGGGACCAAAGGAGGCCGAGTCTGCCTGCCCTGCACTTTATCAAGGGAGCAGGGAAGAAGGAGTCATCGAGGCATGGGGGCCCACACTGTAACGTCTTCGTTGAACATGGTGAGAGGTTGCTTTGGGTATTTCTTTTGGATTAACTTTGATTTATTGAGCTATATGTGATATAAATCTATTTAAGGGCATGGTGCAGATACAGATACTGTACTTTATGAAAGTCTTGGTTTTTTCTCCCTTTCTTAATGGAAGTGTTCTGTGATTGTTTAGTAAGAAAACACTTGGGGCAGATCGCTTGAAACCTGGGGAGAGGTTATTGCACAGCTAAATGTGAAATACGAAGAAGTAACTTTTTAACCTTGTGTAAGTTTCTCACTTCTGCCTTGGCTGTGTTCTGGTTTACAGTCTGGGAAAGTGTTTCATCCTTCGAGTTGCCTGTTTTGTAGGTACAGACCAACCACAGTGGATAGTGATGCTGTGATGAGGGTCAAGCGGCCTCCAATTATCTTTACAAAAGGGACTCTGCAACTTGGGGGATAAGAAAAGTCTTTTGCAAAGTTTGTGGGTGCTGCAACTTGAACACTGGTCGGAATAGAAGTTTCCTGTTAATTTGCTTCATGCGGTTACAGCACTTTTGGTTGGTGGTTTCTCAGAGTGGGTTAAACCTTCATTTCATGCAGTGACGATTTAAGTTCTAGAGGATAAAGGTGGCCAAGTTAAGAGTGCAGCAACCCCTGTCACTTGCTGGTCTTCTGCGAATTAACAGGGGACTGAGAACCTCAGGTAAGAAGCCAGATGAAAAGCTCAGCAGGACTCAGAGGTAGGTTTAGTGATTGTTTCAAACGTTGCTTATTTGTCTCTAAAAAGTAACCGAAGAAATTATAAACGGAAGGCATCGCTACCAAAGTGTGGCACAGGAATGAGTTGTTTTGCTGAAACTTCTTGGAGCAATCCTTGCTTTTGCACAATGCTTTCTAAACTCTAATGTTCCTTGAGAAGATGTGCTGCTGGCTGCTCTCTGCAGCTGGAGAATGGGGGTTTGACAAAGCTTTCTCAGTAGTTTTTGTCCTCTCGAGGAAGTTTATCTGTGGACAAAACTGCATCTGTGATCTCAACTAAAAGCGGAAATATCTGCTGTGTCTGGGGACGCAGGGTAGTTAATGGCAAAGTTTTGATTTAGTTTCGTTTCAGCTGGGCTTTGCTTTCAAACTTTCTCTCATTCTGTTTCTAGAAGGGCCCAAGAAATCCTCTGCAGTGTTCAGCAAAGACAAATCCTGTGTATGTACTCCTGCATTTGAAATACGGGTTTGAGTTACATCAGTGTTCTTTTCTTTTCATTTCCCATGCAATGTTTGTGAAATTGGAGGTGATTAAGGGAAGGTTAAAGAACGTAACTAACTCGTAATGAATGGAGCTAACTGGACTCTCTGATAAGGAGCCCACTGCTGGATTTTTCCAAGCCCTGCTTTCAGTCCTGGAATATACCAGCTCCTCCACCCCCAGTTTGATTGATGCTTTCCCTACTTTGGACAGAGTTTCAAGGTCAGATAAGATACAGTGAGAGCACTAACTGCAAGCAATACGATATTAAACTACCTTTTGGTGTTTTGATGTAGCAGAAGAGCCAGAAATGCTCCTTTTTGATCATCTGACAGCAATAGGCAGATGGTAACTTCTTGCCAGCATGACCTGAGGTCAGAATATCCGAGCACTGTTGCAAAGAAAAATGGCGTCTATCATGTCCATGCACCATATGTCCACCAGAGAGCTCAGTGTCTTGATTTAGAAAAGAATAATGTTGAAAGGGGACATCAAGGCTAGGACATCTGTTAAGAGAACTGAAAAAGATCAGCCTCGCTTACGCACATGAGGAAAAGTTTCTTCCTTTGAGTGTATGAAATGGTTCTTCGAAGTACAGACAGAATCTGTACCACTGTCATTTGTTCAGCTCTTTTCTGAGTTTGGGATGCTCATATCCTGAAAAATGCCATCTTAAAATAATCTGGAAAAATAAAAGAGGGAACCAAGTTAATTTTAGGAAGTTCTTTGTTTCTCTCTATTTTTCTTGATAATTTCTTTGGAGTATACAGTCTGACATACTTTATACCTGATGGGCAGAATAGTATTTAATGTTTTCAGTCCTATTCGGGTCTGGTGCCATGAGCTGTAGTTCATAAAAACAGATGGGTGTTTTTTCAGGGCTTGAATGTTTGCATGTTTGCCTTGCAGTGTGTTTCTATTACGCAGTTTCTTCTAAGTGCCAAACACTGTATCTGGCTTCTCTGTCGCACTGTAGGAACTAGTTTGTCCCAGGAAAATAATGTTTCTTACTTTTCATAATTAAGAAATGCTGAAGGAGAAATTCCAGGGTGGGCTTCTGAAAGTAATCCCCTTGGGATAGTTGAACTCTTAAAGGTACTTGTTTGAAGTTCTTGTATATTAAAAGTCATGATTAAACAAACAAAAAGCAGAGCTGGTAGTAGCGTGGCTCTCCTGTTATGGCTGTGTTTTGGTAAAGCCATTTGAGGACCCTGTTTCAGTGGCACCACTACCTGCTAAGTTCTACTGAAGCTCACTCAGCAGACCCTTAGCAGAGATTTTAGAGCACTGAAGATGTTCATTGCTTCAGTGGTATTGAATCTTAACTGAAAGGGTTCATGTTAGCAGATACTAACAGTGTAAGGCAGAATAACTTTCAGGCAAGTAATTCTGTTTCTCGGTCATCGCGCTCTCCGTGGCGCTCAAAGCAATGCATGGGGAGCCTTCTGAAAAGCAAGGAGGCAACTGGCCAGAAATCAGCTCTGCTGGTGGTCAAACGTGCTGTGAGAATAATGCAGAAAGGCTCTAAATTGTGTCATGAGTTGACAACTGAGGAGTGCGTTAAGGGGGGGGGGGGAATAATCTACGGGCAAGTTTGGATCTTCTCTCTTTGTGTTGTTTTTTCTCCACCAAGGGTGTTTTACAAGCTGGAGTTCGTGCTGGTGTGGTTACCCTGGGCAGCAGAGCAGGCACGGGTGGGATTTTACCCATTTCATCTTGACACAGATTACTTCATCTCTTAGACTGCTTGTAAGCTTGAAATTGAGAGCAAGGACAAAGGCAATGTTTGGGTCAACCCCTGTGCTTTTCTCAGCTGTGAAATGAGTCTCTGGTCACTGCTTTTTGGGACCATCCAACTGAGAAAAAAGCTGTGGCCAGTAGGCAGTTAATGGGAAAGGCTATGTCAACACGTTTCAGAGTTTGCATGCTCTGTTATCTTGTGCCTTTCCAAAGCACGAACCTCAGAAAAACTCATACTTCTGAAAAGAAAGGTGTATTCCCACAGAGCTCAGCTCACATCCTGGAGTTTGCAGTATTTGACTGGAGTGGTTGGCAAACTTTATGCCTTCTCTAACTGTCTTGGGTAGGTGTTGCTTTGCTGAATGATAAGCAGATTCCCTGAAGTGTCTCAGTAGAACAGTATCTCCAAGTAAAAGCAGCGCCTGAAGGCTTATAAAATGAGTTTGAATCATTAGGCCTGAGATGCTGAGGTGAAGTAAAGATGCTGGGATAACTCTTCAGTGAGGCGGTGGGTTTGGTCCACAGCTTTGAATTCCATTTACTGTCCTGATGCTGCTATGGTCAGCAGTAGAGCTGCGTTCTGAGAGGTGACATCCTGAGCAGTGTCTTCACTTGTCCAGGTGGGAGAGTTGAGTTTTAAATATGTTTTCCTTGCTGTGTAAATCATGACAGTGACCAGGAATGGGACCATCTTTACATGGGCACGTTGGTGGGAACTGAAGTGTGGGGTTTTTTCTTTAACAATGCAAAACTGTGGTAAATATCTTGATACACAGGTCTTTAAAATGATGCTACAGGTGTACATATTTGCTGTCATTGGTGCCAGTTTTGCTGTGGCATTCAGAGAAATCGTGGGAGGAAGAAGAAACCTTCTGAAGAGGTCTTCATTATGAGATGTTCTTACATGCTGCTGCTTGTTATATATAATGGATCACTGATAGATAGCAGCCTGGTCTTTTTATAGCTTTGTGGTGTTTGAGTCATTCTGTAAAGTAATTACAGCTATGGCTAACTGTAAATTTGGCAGAAGAAGGAACTTCCTTTTCGAATGTGTTACACCTTTTTGCTACCAGTTGGTTGTTCGGCTTTATTTTAGGTACCTTTAGCATATACTTGATAAAGTACTCGCACAGGAATTTTCTTTTCTCAGTTTCTTGTAGTGATAAAATGTGGTCTTTGTGATAGTTTCTCTTCCAGCAGATAAGTGATAGGAAAGCGTAGACAAACTGTTTACCTTGCCATAGAGACAGACTTCAGGAACTGGATCCATTTTTCTTATTCCTTTAGTGCTGAATATATACCTTACACCTTTACAGCTGAAGTCAGCCTGCTGCAGTCTCTTTCGTCTTGGGTCTGAACCCTTTCCTTACAAGGGTGCTGAAAAGTTTTAATTAGGAAGTAGTTGTCCAAATCAGATCTATAGCATGAGCCTGCCCCAGCTGCCAGTTGCAGTCATGCCCCATGACATTCTCTAATAGACAAAAACACCAATTAAAAGTATATTTTCCTATATTATTGAACATTTATTTTTAAGAGTCTTCAAGTTTAATAATCTGTCTTGTTTTCGCTGTTAAATTTCATGTTTCAACTGTCTGGATTGTGAAAGTGAGTAAATTGCTTTATAATTGGTTCCTTCATCAGGACTTGGTGATTGACCAGCATATACAGGTATGTACTACAATATATGCTGTTATAATTACATTGGTGTCTATTGTTTTTATGAAATGGCAACTGTTTTATACCATGTTTGATCTTTTTTTTTTGAAGTGTTACTTATAACTGTATAGCTTTGTATATACTTTTATCATCTGGGATGTCCAGGGCACGTTGTGATCAAGCAGTGCTATATGATTTTGTACTCATTATCCTTTATCCAACAGATGAGCTCAGTAGATCTTCTTTATATGCAATATACATTTATTAGACAGTCAATTGTTCATACATAGAAGTGATTTCAATGAGATTCCTTTCATACTAGAACTGTTTCTTTAAACCTGTGTAGTTACAGACCCTGCATTTATCTCTTTCCATTGTTCCTCGGGGTGTTTTTGTACCCTATCTTTGCTTCACCAGCTCCAAAACCTGATGCTTGAAAGAAACTGCTTTACTACACCCAATTCCACTTTAGGCCATTCACCTGAAACTGTATCATTCTCACTGGCCTAATAGAAGTCTGTTACGTTGAGCCTGCCTTCAGTGTCTCGGAGCTGTATTCTGAACCGATAAACTTTCCCTGTAGTTAGGTTGGAGATTTGGCAGCTCCCAGGCTTTAATTTCCATCTCTGTTAGGAAAGATTTATCCCCAGCTTTTGAGATCATTGCTTTTGTACCCAACTTTGATGTGCTTCAGTGTTAGTCTGGTTAATGCTGCTCATTGAATGTGGACTTGTTTGCTGCCTCTGACTACATCCCTTTTCATCATACAAAGCTCTTGCTATATTTTTTCCTACTTCAGTTATCAAATACCAGTAGATTTTTCGAAGATCCTCCACAAAACTTGATCATCTATGGTTGGGATGTTAGGAAAGAGACCTAAGACTTGATAAACTGCTTTTCTACATGCTGAGGTGGAAGATGGCAGTGATGGGGAAAGGCTAATCCTTTTCCTGGGCAAAAGCATTTCTGTTTTATGCACTGACTAATCTTCGATAACTTGCCATGTTTAAGCAGTTTATCTCCTTCATGACAAATAGGTAGTGCTTGCTCGTATTCCAGACTTCATTAATGGACTGTGCTTGTTCTGCATTCTTACTTAGAGACTTTAATAGGAAGGCTGTGTGAGAAGATCAGGAAAGGGAGGCAAGAGAAAAGCTGCAGGGTGTCAGAATAGAAATTATTGCTTGTAATGATCATCTTATTCAGCACATCTCGACATTTACCAACAAGCTCTCAGTATTTTAAATTGAGGAGTTGAATCTGAAGCTTGAAAGTGGAGAGTTGATGCTCTTAAGAGTTGGGAATCCTGAGTTTCATCCCTCATGCTCTCCACAAGCATGCGGATGGAGCAAGCATGTCTTGAATACCAGCTTGCTTTAGTTGCTGCTTAAAGTACTGTCTGAAGTTGGTGCTGAAATTAGTTTTAGGGCTTTTTTGTTCTTTTCCATCATTTCTTCCTTGCTGTTACTGGTTAGGTTGTGAAAAGCATGAGCTTGCCTTTCCGCAGAGTGACTGCTGCTAATTTACATGGATGCAAGCAAGATCATAATTCTTTCATGAGTGAGGAGGCTGCCTGATTTATGTTGTGTCATTTCTGTGCACTGTTTTTACCTAATGAATAGAATTTCACAATGGATTATTAATCACGAAGACTTTGGTTTCATTGTGTGTATTAAAGAATCAATACTGGTAGACGTTACCTGCCTTGAGAAGCTTCTTATCCATTAGTGCCGCTTTTCTACAGCATTTTGGTGTGTTCATCTTCTAGGCTGACTTCAGTTCCTACCTTCTTCCTACCATACCTTCTCAGTACTTCTCAGGGCCTGTGTTGTATCCAGTCTGCCAGAAGCTGGGGCTAATGTGTGATGAAGACCAGATTGAGTTATGTATTCTGCTGTCTGTTAAATTCCTGGGGTTTGGGATGGCAAAGCTTGCTGAGGTACAGGATTCCCTCCTTTGCTGAGTGTTCCATGTCCAATGTCCATCATCATTGGAAGTAGTTTGATCTGGGCATGTTCCCTGTGTTTGTCTTCACACTGATGCTGTATAGGAGGAAGTTTCACTTACTCTAACCATCCAGAATGTAATAACACACATGCATCAGCCCTATCAGGTTTCTGCAGTGACCCCAATGAGCTGAGCAGCTCCAATCCACACCTGGTGTCACTGATAGCTTTTTCATGGCCTTTTTATTGGGGCGTGTGTTCCCAGAACAAACAGTGTTGTTCTCCCAGAGGTGGAATGTGTGAATGGCAGTGGAATTAAGGACATGGAAACTTTAAATAGGAAATTGGGCTTTCAGGAAGTATTTGCTATTTCATTTCTTTTCAAGTTGCACAATTTCCAAGGCTGCTTTTGAGGTGCTGTCTGATCTGTTGTATCTCGGGCTGCTCCCGAGGTCTCGGTTTCTTGTGGCATGACCACAGTGGGCTGTCAACGAGGCTGTTCTGCAGTAAACTCCCCTGGTTTTACTTGGGGTTTTGGGATGCCTTTGTAATAAAAAACCTGGAGAAAACTGAGCTGTCATTTGATGCACTGGCCACCAGGTGTCTTCTTTGAATGTCGTTCAAAACGTGCTCTGGTTAAAGCAAACCCCCTGCAGTAAGAAGTGTCTGGGAAATGAGCAAACACTAATGGCAAGAACCAGGGTCAGAAGTGTCAACCGTGAATTTCAGGAATAGTGGCTGTCAAGTCCCTTTAGTTACTTTTAGAGCCTATAATCTTCTTGAGCTTGCTTGCTGATGGAGAAAGAGGTTGGTAGGTGATGTTTGCTTTTGCTGTAATGGGAAAATCTTGCTCCCTTGCCTCCTCAAGCTCCATTTCAGCCTATTCTTCATTTAAAAAAACCCCCAACCAACCAGAAGTAGTTTTCAGTGCTGTATTCCTTTTCCCTCCCTGCTGTCTTCTGCATTTAATCTCATTCCCCTGTCTCTTTTGTTATGCCACACTGACTTTTTAGAATTATATACATATTTTTAATTTCCTTTTTATTAAATTCTGTGGTCCTCTCAGTACAGAAATTGATTCTGTAAAACCTCTCACAGCATCGTGACTGGCATTTCTAAACATGTGAGCTTTTCCTGGTGAGGGTGCTCAGGGAATAACTGAAACCAAATTCAGCCTGTTACAGCGATTTCTACAGTTGGTGTTGTCTCAATGTCAGAATTGCTGTTGCAGGGCTAATTGTGGAGTTAAACTGTTAGGAACTCATAACAATGCTTACAAAAGCTGAAGCTGTAATCTAGTAAGGCTATTTTACTCAAATCTCTTTCGGGTGGGAGAATTCTATAATAACGAAGGAGATTGGGTGCATCTAGCAAAATAGTGTAAGCTATAAATATGTATGCGTGCATGGGGGGTTATTTTTATTAGCTCCAAGTTCACTTCATATATTCTGTAAATCTGACAATGCATAATGTTCATTTAAAAGGTACATTCTAGTTTAGCCAGCATTACTGGAACAGCCATTAGAGCTATTGTTGTCTGGCTACACCTTAGGTTTGCAAATAACTTGGGAAAGCTCAAATGAAAGATTTTGAATTAATGCCAAGCTGTTATTTCGTCTTTAATATATTTACCTTGATGGATAAGAAGATGCATTTAAAATTCTCTGCAGTCAAACCTTTACTTCTTTTATCACTGTTGATGGATTGTACTGTGTGCTTGCTGTATGCATTCACTTTTTTTGTTTCCCCCCAAATGTGCAGCTATTTAATACAAAATAGATGTTCTTTACAGGAAATTAACTGGAGGGAAGAAGAAGCTATTCCCATCACTTGATACTGTTGATGTTCTTACAGAAGCTGCAATTTTGTTGGGTTCTGAGGATTGTCTGTTATGTCTAAATAGAGCCTCCCACGCAGAGATTTGGATGTTAAGGTGCTATCATGTTTCAGGTGTTAAGTAGTAATTATTGTGATGAGGTGATCACATAAGACAGTGAAAGTGTTGCTCAACCTTTCACATTCCATGTCATGAGGAGAAAAAAAATCTGATGGGGAAACTTCGGTGTAATTAGACCTCCCTGGAAGAATTGCTGGTGCGTTTTACCTTGCTCTTGTTAGAGAGTGGGTACAGTGAGGCTCTGTGTGACGGCAGGTACACCACCAGATGTGTGTTGTGTATTGGTCACCAAGTACATCTTGGAGACATATTCTAAATGGCTTTAAACTGGAAGATTTAAGTTAGATATAAGGGAAAGAAGCTCTTCCTTGTGAGGGTGCTGAGGCCCTGGCAGAGATTGCTCAGAGAAGGTGTGGCTGCTCCATCCCTGGCAGTGGTCAAGGCCAGGTTGGACAGGGCTTGGAGTAACCTGCTCTACTGAAAGGTGGCTGTGACAGGGGTTGGAAGTATCTGATCTCTAAGGTCCCTCCCAGCCTAAACCATTCTGTGATTCTCATTTTCAGATCCTAAAGGCTGTTACTGGTTAGCAGAATGCAAAGAGCTAGTAACACCTCTTAAATAAATGCGTAATATTTTGAGCCAAGCAAAAGGATGAATTAGAATAATCAAAGTTGGATGTTTGGAGGGAACTACTAGCTTTAAATGCCAATAAACCCATCTTGATTACTGCAGTTTTGCCTCTGCAAAGCAAAGGTACTGCATGACAGTTCATTGAAGACCTGCCACAATGTTGATAAGCAGAGCTCTCCTGAGAGCAATTGTGAACTTCACTGAGCGGTAGCGTGGCTTGGTAATGGTAGTTAAAAACACAGGATTTGAAGAACATTAAATAAAATAGTGCTGCATTTGTTATCAGTTAAGGATTCAAGGAACCATGAAATGTTAACTTGAAATATTTGCATCCTACTCATTGGAATAATCAGCACAAATCCAGTGAGGTGGTTTTGTTCCAATTTGATAGCTCGGGTTATTTTTCCCCAGGAAAGTGAATGTTGCAGTGCATCGGCCACATTCACATGATTTAATCCCCCATTAACGACAGAGGCACTAAAAACACCAAAGTGAAAGGCGCAGACACCAAGAGAGGAGATGCTTTCCAACTCAGACCTCTCTGTCCTCTGCAAGGTCTCCAAATTAGGAAGTGGTGGGCTTCAGATGGCCTTCAGAACCTGATGATCTGGAGCCCCTGGAATGAGGCACGTTTCATGGCCACCAAAAGGTCTTGAATCACCCGGTGTTGTGGGTGCCTCGTCACCCTGGTCTCCATGAGTCATGGCACAGTGGTGGAACACTGTCTGCTGGTTGATAGAGGGTGGATGTTGTGGCTGAGATGGGGAGATTACTGGTGACCTGCATCTGTAATAACTAATATTGTGTGGCATCTGAAGTGCTTGGTTGGGCTGCGGTATTTTGGCTGTTCTACCTTTAATTTAGCTTGAATAGCTCCGCAGATGTCACTGTTTTCAAATCCCGGAATTAGAAGGACAGCGGCTCTTCTGTGGTTGTGAGGCTTTCATCTGCTGAAGTTGTATTTCGGAAAGTTGATGAGCTGCTTGTGAAATGCTCCCCTAAGGCGAATCAAGCCCTTTGGGGAGGGGGACGGAGGACTGGAGCGAATCAGACAGGCATTTTACATTTCAATTATTGATGGGGTACTTTTTATGAGTCTCAGTTTGGAATTGCTGGCAGCTGAATTTTAAAGATGTACTGCTTCTAAAATTTTTACAAGTTATGCTAACCCCGTGCTTTCTTCTACCTCAGAGACCTCTTTCCTACACCCTTACACAATCCCACTTGGATTTGAGGGCTCTTTATCCTTGCTTCTGTGTGTACTCGGCCACCATGGAGGTACCCAGTTGAGCAGCGTACATAAGGGATGAGTCAGTGCGAGCTCTGCAGCTTCCTTTGGAGAATAAGGTCTTAACTTAAGGAGAGGTGCATTGAAAAGGTAATTGTAGGGTGTTTCCTGACTTGTAATGAAGTTCTGATTTGTCTAAAGTGGTTACAAATATACAGTTCAATGTAGAAGGATCACAGTGATGCTGAATACAAAGCTGAACAAATGGCTTTCTTTAGACAAATTGAAAAGAGAGGAGGTTGGATGCATTCCCTTGCTCCTCTCTCCTCATCCAAAAAGTGCTTAAAGTATCTCAGTGAAGTGCTATCAAAAAAAGGGGGCGAGGGGGGCAAAGGAAGTCTGTGGGCGAGCTTTTGCTAAGAAGTTCTCTCAGTGCACCTACACCCTGATGCTGTCTTGCTGTGGGTCTGACGAAGCTCTGTGAACACAGGTCCTGCCTGAATGAAACCCAACCAGATCCGGGGACGCTGGTGCCAGGAGCTGCCTGCATTCATCTCACACTATGCAGCGCCTCCAGCTCCTATTGAGGACAGCCTGTCCTGAGTCTTGATTTCAGAGGCTAACACCTCAGTCTAAGCAGGGAGAGAGCTTGGATCATGCCTGGAAGTTCCTATGGAAGGTTTGGCTTGAGGAGCTGGCCTTGCAGGGCTTGGCCTGGCGGTGTTTTATGAGGTTCACAAGTAAAAGCAGATAAGAGGGATGGGGGAGGGGGAGGGAAATGTGCACTGCTTCTCCGGGGCTCTGCCGCCGCTTCCTGCTGCGGGGGTGGTTGTGAGCCAGCCAGGATGACAGAGCTCCTGTTATTTGGAAACGTAGTGTACCACAGATAAACCATCATAAAGACCTTCGTTCCTGCTTTCCCTTATGCCACCTCTGCGCCTCCTCCCACATCTGGCTCTTGCAGACGGTAGCAATGAAAACTCTTGCTACCAAACCAGGTAAAACCAGGGGAAATAAAAGCAGCTTTCCTCTATACCTGACATCAGTTTGAAAGTATAATTGAATTTCTTTCAGTTGTTTCCCCTGAGTGCACAGATTGTCCTTGGATAAGCTGGATGTCTATTTTCAGGCTGGGTAATTGTGGTTTATGGAGGCAGTGATTCCAGGGATGTGCCAGTGCCTAGGCAAGTGAAATGCTGCTTCCTGCCTGCAGCAGGGAACAGCAGTGCACATCTTGGGTAGTTAACAAGTACCCACTTGGCTTGTTCGTAAGTGAAAAAACATCATTTGTCTTCATATTCTTTATCATCATAAAGCTGCAACTTCTTGCTCTATAAGCCCATATAAATAGGTAATAAGACTTCTTCGTAGGAGTGGAAGAGGGTTAAGTAGAGGTGGAAGTGCTTGAAGGTACTCAGGGATGGGATAATTTGTGTTTGCTGGTTTAAATTAAAGCGCTGCCTTTTGTACAGGTAATAGCGCTGAGATAGAGTGCTGCGCACATTCATTCTGCTTTGATTTTTCATTAGGGTAGGAGAAGATTTAAACTCTTACTGTATAAGGATCTCTAGTAGATGCCTTCCCAATAGCCACCTGTCTTTGCAGATGTGTAGCGTACCCTCTGACATTTCACACTCATCTTGTAGCTGCTCACTTTACATCTACCAGTTTACTAAAGCTGATTGGTTTTTGTTTGTTTTATAATTGTTTTTATCTGTACCAAATTGTCACTTTTTCTCTCGGAGAAACAACCGCCTGTCCTCAAATTGGATGCTCTTGCAGGTTGGCTGATCGCTTTGGATTCCGTCGGACTGTGAAAATCCTGCTGTTGAGCTGGAGGAACTGAAATCCTTGTTTACAAAAGAAAGCCATCATTTCTTCCTGCCTGCTAAGAAAGCTGCTGGGCTGTACTTGCAGGTGACCTGCCAAGGATTTAACAAAGAAAAATTGGATTTTATCCTCTTTTTCTTCCCCCCTGGTTTTAAGATGGTCAAAGCTGGCGTAAAAAATGGTGGTGTTCTGAGAGGGGCTTTGTCTGCCCTAAGCAGCAGAAAAGAGCGAACTTAATCTTGTTTTTCTACTTGAGTCAACTTTTAAGCTCTTGGATGTATTAGTTTGCTATTGAAAATACTACTTTTTTCCTCTCTGCCCCTTTATGAAAAGGGAAATGGAGCCTTGCCCACTCAATTTGCTATTTTGACATCTTCTTTCTATAGTTCTGCGTAGTTGTTCCTTCCTGCTGCATTTTGGGAAGATGGTGCTTAGAGACTGGTGATGTCCTTTTTGGACATGAAATGTATGAGATGCTGGCAGCACTGAGCTGACGTGCAGATATCCCTGCTCTGCTCTCCTACCACAGCCCGTAACTCTTCAGCTATTGCTCTAATCACAAGTGTGTTGTAATTTCGGATTGCTGCTTCTGTAATTCAGTGTACAAGTTTATGTAATTTGCGAACAGCCTCATTTAGTGACGACTTTGGCAGTCTCTAATGTGCAGAATATTACCTCCAACTGTTTAGTGGGAACAAAAATCAGACCTGTTCTTGGGAAACTTGCTCTACAGCTTCCTTGATGCCACTGATCAAAGTTTTGCCCAAACTCATCTCTATGACTGGATCACACTGTCTGAGTGCAGGATTATGTGGACAGAAAGCTGTTGTGTGTTATCATCAAAAGCTTTGGTTTGAAAACCTGTATTTATTTTCCTCTTAGGTTGCAATTACGTGGGGTGGGTCTTTGATTTCCACTTAGTTCTTGCCAGTTCTTGAGGTCTGACCTGGAGCTTGCTGGGAGGCTGGTGGTGTGATTGCAGCACTTGAGTGTGGGGCAGGCACTTACAGCTTCTAGTTCAGACACTTTTTGTCCTCCAGCCTGTTGATTTTTATGTAGTTTAACAAACAGTACAGCAGCTGAAGAGACCAGGTCCACATCTGGCAGTCTCCCTTCTTCCATCAGCCCTGACCAAAACAGCGATGGGAAAGGGAAGCATAATTGTGGGAAAATGTTGTATGTCTCCTTCCTACCATAAACCCTGTACTTCAGATAATATTTTTCGTGAGATGCTGTCTGAATTAATGCCATTTGGGGTTTTTTTTTTGTGTGTATGATTGTCTTCCTAGTGTTGTACAGTGATAATTCCAGCTGAGATTGAGCTCCTCATTCAGTGTCCATATCTCAAAGATTACAAACAGCTAAACCAGGAGGAGTCCATCTTGCTGTTGCCATCCTTGGGGCTTTGAGATTTGGGTTCATAGCACTTGGTGTTTTTTCTGCCTCATGTCTAGGGACATTTTATCGTCCTCCTCTTTCCTGTTCCAAGCAATTACCATTTGTTTTACCTTCAAGCAGCAGCCTGTGGCAGTGAATTTTAGGAGATTCCTTCCCGCCCTTTATTAAGCCCTACATAACAGCTTCCGCTACTCACTCACACATTCATTAAGAAGAATTAAACGAGTGCTGGCGGCCATTAGCAGAACGTTTAATAACCTCTCCAAGGGAAGGTGCAGCAGATTGGAATAGATGAACAGGAGCAAAACCAAATGAAATAACATGCTCAAAGTCCTTAAAACCCAAACATATTTACATGAATGCAGCACTTGGAAAGGGGCCGGTTTGAGATGCCTGGCAGGAGTCCCCTGTGTGGAAGGTCCAGAGGTGGTGATGGTGAGCGCTTGGTAGTGCCTGGTGGAAGGGCTGTGGGCTTTTTAGGGAGAGAAAGGGCATTTTAGTATGTTCTGGCCACTTGCCTGGCTGCTGGTGCTCTCAGCAAAGCTGATGGCTGTGCTTATGGGCTACAGTAAGGACATCTGTCTTATAGGAACTGGGCCATAACTAATAGCTCATCTCATCTCGTATCATCCATACCGCAGTCTTTAGATGCTGGTGATGCCTGATCCCTGCTAGGCTGGGTTACATGAAAAACCAAGACATCACCAGTGAACAAATCACTCCTCCGTCGGTTCTAACTTCTGCTTTAAAGAAGATGCTCTAGCTCTACTCCCTTCCAGCATTTATCAGTGTTTTAATGTCTGTGTATGGTCTGATCTGTGTAGATGGAGGAAAGTCTCTGGGACTTGTGTGGAATGTTCTTTTAGTAGTTTGGGAGAGTGGTTGTGGGTATGTGTTTCCTCTTGTCTTGGTGCAAGATAAAATAGAGCTTTAGGCAGACACCAGCTAATGATTCACCAGTCTGGTGTCTACTCCTTGTAAATCATGATAGCTGTGCACACCAGCTTAAAACACTGGACCCATGCTGGACTTCCAATGGTAAGTGGATCTTAGCCTTTACTCCTCCAGGATCTAATATTGCCACATTGCTTTAGCACACTTCAAGGCTTCAGACTGACTTTTACTTGAAAAAATAGAAAAATTCTAATAAACAAAAAAGGTGAAGACTTTTATCTGTGGCTGGCATTTCATAATGACAATGCTGAAAACCTTCATTTCATTTCACTGTTACTTGCTTTAGAGGTAAAACTGATTCAAATATAATCCAGGTATTGTGGATGGCAGATTCGGTTGAGATTTATTTTGTGGGGTGTTTTTTTTTTGCTGTAGTCATTCCTGATCTCATTTGGAGAGCTCAACAAGTTGAAAACAGTGACACCATAATTGCTGTTATTGACCCGAAGATGCAGCGTAAGGCTTTTACCTGGATCACTAGATTTGATTGATATTTTAATTTGATTTTTTGGCAGATGAAAGATAATGAGAATCAGCTCAGTGGGATGTACTTGCACTGGAGAATTCCTAATTTTGTTAATTGTTGTTTATTCCCTACTTCCTAGCACATGCACGTTTCCTCTTTTAAATTCTTCATTACATTTTAAGCATCAACAGCATATGAATGGAGTGAATCTGCACAAATCACTTCAATATGCAATATGTTGCTAATACACTCAATAACTTATTTTAGTCTCTGTGCCAGATAATAGCTCAGATAATGGATTTCAGACACGTAAAGAACCCTGCAGTGTGATGGTACAGACATTTGTTTTTAATGTACAAAGGTATATGTGAACCTGGTTATTTGCTTTTTAAATGGCCTCATCACCTTTCATCTAAGGGAAGAAGTAACAGGGAGGGGGGAAGACTTTGAGCAGATTGGTTTTGGATCTATCTCGTGGTTTGATACATGGGCAACAAAGCGTTACTGACAGCAGAAATGAAGAGCGGAAGAGCTTAGCGGAAGAGCAGGATGAAATGCTGATGGTGAGCTAACATATTTTTACAGGGTCACTCCCCTGCTGGTAAACAGCAGCTTTGGTAATTCTTGCTGTTTTCTTGCAAGTTTGCAGTATTTCACAGCTAAGCCTTGCCTTCTGAATGCAGGTTGTCACAGCATTGACCACAACTAACGAGCCGCCCTACTTCTATCTCCAGTTTGTCCTTCTCCTGTTACCCCTTTCCTTCTGGTGTGAGCTGGGGATACTGGAGCAGATCTCTCTTTGTTTTAATTACACTGGAAGCTTTTGTCCCAGATTGGAGAAACTTGGTTCAAGGGGCAATGTAAATTGAAAATGGTCACCCTTATGCTAATGAAAGCTAAAAAAATGTAATCATATCTTTATCAGCTTGAAACAATTCCCTGAACCTTTCCTCCTCTCAAGTAATAGAGGCCATTCAGTGCTCTGACATTTGATCGGGAGCTCAGGCAGCTGCAGAGGCAAGCGGCAGCTTGCTAATGGATTTCTGATTGTCCTCCTGGTCCATTCTCCTCCTGATGAATGGTGCAGTCAGCTCTTGCAGGCGGGGGAATGGATAAAAACACTTTGCCATCATGTCATTCCATTTCTCTGGGAGAGGAGAAGAGCAGATTTCCTCTGCTGTCCCAATGGCTTGCTCTCTTGCCCAATTACAGAGATATATTGAGGAGCAGCCTCCCTATTGAAGGTGAAATTAGTTTTACTGCCTGTATCAGGTCTTTCCTGGGTGGCTGGTGGAATCCCTACTTGCTCTGGGGAAGCTAGATCTGGCTTTCCTACCACTGTTTCTGTGACTGCCTTAAAGCCCTGATGTTTACATAGCTGAGTGATGGGGCTTTGTGAGGGGAGGTGTGTGTTGGGGGGTGTTTCTCTGCCTCCTGGCCAAAACACCTTTTTATGCCAGACCTCTGTTTCAGGTGAATGTAGCCACCTCTGCCCAGGGTCAACGCAGAGGGTCCTCCTCCAGACCTGCCTTCAGTAGGGCTACTATGCACCGAGCTCTGAAATGCGCTGCTGTTGGTTTAGTAACACATGTTATATGGGTTTGGGATGCCTACTGGACTTGTGGATGCTAGTGGGGAAATCAAGGATGAGCATTTAACGGGATAACAAGCATCTTGAAAATAGAATAACAATGTGGAAAACCCCTTTAATCTTAGGAATGGTTCATTAGAATGTTTTTATCAACTTAAAACCAGCATTTGCAGCCCCTTTACCATCCCTAACAACCTGCACCAGCTCATTTCTTTCCCTTGAAGGATTGATTCCCTTCCTGCTACTCCCGGTGAGGTGTGAAAGTGGATTTTGGGCCTTGTAATGAAGATATCTTGAGTTATTTCTGATTTGTCAACATGACTAATGAAAGGGCTTGTGCATTCCATCTCCTTTCACTGCTACGCTCTTGCACGTGGAGGCATTCTGGGGGCTTGGTGGGAGTAAATCAGCTGTGTGCCAGCCTGTGGACTTGGATCGCTGGAGTAATGGCACAGCTTAGCCCAGTGAGATCCCCTTCAGGCTGTGTTTTGTTTTCTTTAAAAACTACAGGCTAATTTAGACCTGGGTTTTGAGCTTGTTGGAGATAGCTGGTGATAAACTGTGCTGTAACACACCCGCGTTATGAACATTAATAGTGCCTTGCAATTCATTTTATTCTCAGGCATCTGAGAAACACCTGCTGAGTGATTTAGCTGGGATTTCAGTAGATAGATCTTCTTCTCTACTTTTAGAAGAAATAACTAATGAATTGTTGGCGTAGTGCTGTTTTGTGGCTTAAAGGTTCAGGCTGTGCGTTGCATTCTATCACAATCTTCTTATGTTCCACAGCTACCTCTGTTGGCCTAGTTCAGATAAACAGCATTAACCTGTATCAAACCCCAGACCCTGCATGCGTGGACTGTGCTGCCTTTCCCTTGCACAGAGGAGTTGTACCAAGGGTAAGTCCTTTCCATGCGGGCGGTTGCCTCTAGGGAGAGCTGATGTACAATACAGGAGCATCCTGTGCTTGGTGGCTTTTCAGGAACAGTATTTATTGGGCTCATCTGCTTGTGAAGAGAGCGCCGTTTGCTCAGCACATGTTGTCTTTTGGTAGGATTTTGGAATGAAATTCCCTTAGTTGTAAGAAGCTTCTAAGTGAGATCTTCATGCTTCTCTAGGAGAGAGAAGGACAGCTTATCTTCCTCTCTTGCTGTTACTCATTTGTTTTGACCGGTTATTCCCATTTTTCCTGTTTTCATCATCTTTCTGCCTCTTTGTTTATCTGTAGTCACTTCAGAAAATGCAGAGCTGGCATGATTTCCTGCAAACGTGGATCACTTTCAAGGTCATCTCATACAGGCCTACTGAGCACTCATCACAGGAGGGCTAATGTTCAGGACATAATACCTGGTGGTGTCACGTTGCCCAGTCCTGGCCCTGCTGAGGCACGCAGCTGGAGCTCCCCTCTCTGCTCTTTTGTTTGACTCCTCCATAAAAGCAAGTTGATTGTATTAACTTGTAATAGTTATACCCTTGTCCCGTGGACCAGATATCTGTACAGGCTTCCATTATCTCTTCGTTCATCGTGCAGAAACATGCTTTTCTCCTGTGGATCCATAATGCTTTGATTTAGTGACTGGTTTGGGGCCTTGTTTAATGTTTGAGCCCCAGCCAGTTGGGTTTATTCTTTTTTAGAAAGGGTGCCAGCAAACTGCTATAGTTGAATGTTTCCAAACTGTCCCAATGACGTAGGAAGTAATCCCTGTGCCAGAACTATCAGGAATCTTTCTTATCAAACATGGGGTTTTTTTTCTGTGATTGCGGTCTTGCTGAAAGGCAGTGTTCAGGCAAACATTCCTCTTTGTGTTCCCCGGGATGGGTTGTCAGTTTGTTAGGCTTCCAGCAGTCCTGTTTATTCACGTGTGCCTCTGGAAGGCTTGGGACGCAGCAGGTCATTTTCTGCTTTTGTTCACTGCGAAGCAATTAGATAATAATTTATGGCTTTGTTTCTGCTTTCAAATCCCTAAAGAAAATGATGGCATATTCTTAACCCGAGAACCATGGCACTGAGTCCTCTGTACTAGTGAGAAGCTGTTTCTCATCTGCCTTAGCGCAGCACTGGGGCACTCTGCTGCTGGTTGGGCCCTTTGGCTCTTACTTAAATGAATAATGAATTTCCCCATTCAACCAGAACTGGGTAAGTGGTAGAAGGGATGTACGTGCTAGATCCCTGCCTGGGAGCAGCAATGTGACTGGAAAATCAACTGCACTTCAGGCTTGCTGGCTGATGTGAAAGAGTATTTGCCAGTATGTGATGCCGTTAGTACTTTAGGGGCTGTCTGCCCCCCACTAGCAGTAGTTGTTGCATGTAACAAGCAGTGGAGGTTTTATCCTAACCCAGTAAAACATTTGTGTTGTGGGTATGGAATTAGTACCTGGGCTTATTGGTTATCTAATAGCACGGTCTTCTGCTGTTTAACCTGTTGAAGGGTAATTAAAGAAAGGAATGGCAGCATAGCAGCCCTGTTGTTAATCTGAATATGACTGGGCACAAGTAAGAAGTGCTTTGTGTGCTGAAATTGGGTTTTTAGCCTTCCCTCCACCCCCTGCTCGGTGCCTGGCATATTTTTCCCCAGCTTGACATAAATATTTGGCTAAGGCTGAAGGGATGAACAGAATTACGTACTATCAGCAGAATTAGAGGGGGGTTGGAAAAGTTCTGCCAATCACATCATGTGCTGGGCACAGCAAAGGCTTGACTTGATGCATTTTATTGTATTTGGCATATGCTAAGCAGGATGAAGATACAGTGGGTGCAGGTCATCGCCCACTGCGCATTTCCCAGGCTTTGGGAGAGCCCTCCATCCAGGAGTTTGAGCAGGCCACAAGCCTGGAACGAGCGGTATGTGTCGGTACCCGCTCTGCAATGTGACCTCTGCTGCATTCCCCAGGCTCATTCCGGGCATATCTTGGCCTCTCCATCCCCACCCCCTGTCCTGGCTGGTTCACGGTCAGGCTGGAGAACCATGGTAACCCCAGCAGCGTGACTGCTTCATGGTAGAGCCAGATTGGAGGCACACTCAGCTGTTTGCTTGGAGGGTAGAGATAAGTCAGGGGCTGAGCACACTGTGGCATAGCAGAAATCCTGGGCCAGGAGGGGATGGCACATAGGGAAAAATCTTTCATCCCCTCACTGGTGCCTGCCATGTGTGCTAAAGCAGACCCCAGCATTGCTGTCCTGGCAGCATAAGAGCTCATGTGGCAGGAAAGGTGGAGAACACCTGAAAATGTCCTGCTTTAGGCAATGACTAATGTTAAATTTTATCTATGTGGAAGAAAATAGCCAGCTGGACTTTTCTTGGCTTGCCAGGCTTTATCTCTGTGCAACCTCCCCATGTGAAGATGCGTGTCCTTTTTAGGGGTTGGGTAACCTTTTCTGCAGTAATTTAAACAGAAAAAGAAAATCATAGTGCTGGAGTGAGTGTCAGCTAATGGGTTATGAGTCTTTACGTGTGACCTTTGGATTATAGCAAAATGTCTTAACAGGAAAGACCTTTTGCCTTGGGTTTTCTTCTAGGGTGTGCTCATCAGCCTGAGAGCGGCTGTTGGTATGAGACATAATTAAGGTTTAACTAGAGATGTCCATTAGAAAGGCAGAGAAAGGAACACTGGGAGAAAGTAAAGAGAATGAAACATGAAGGCTTTAAAGAAGAAGAAAGTCCAAAGAAGAATAAACTGAGAAATGGGAGCTGAGGCAATATCGGTGCAGTGGAAGAGCGAGAAAGGGTCCAGGAGCTGCGCTGGAGCCAGAGGGCATTAGAAGAGCTGAGCTGGCAGATGTCCGAAGTCCAACTGCCTCGATTATTTTGGGAGGGAAGAGGAAAGGAGGTGAGGAAAATCAGGGCAAGAGTTTGAAGAACTTGGAAGTGAAAAGGGGTGGGTTTTGGATGACAGAAGTATAAATGCATGTTGGGGTGAAGTGACAAGTGGAAAGTGGTTTGCTGGAGGGCCTTGCACTTCTTGGAGGACGTATGGTAATGCTCATGGCCCGATGAATGGGAGTGGGTGTTGAATTACTAGCAGAAATGCCTTTTCTCCAAAATATCATTGTTAATCTCTTGCAGTGTCAGTGCTGTGTTTAAATGGAAGTTCACAGCCCCTTGCTTTTGTCACATCAGTGTTTCAAGGGGTTTTGTTGCTGTCAAGCCTTTTTACAGTGATACAAAGGAGGTAAATTGCTCTTCGAGTGTCCCTGGTGCTGCTCTGAGAAGGCAAAACAAAACCCCACAAATCAAAAGCCCTGGAGCAGATCCTGGTGGAATTGTATGGGGGGAGCAAACCTGAGTGAACACTCCTGATCTTCCTGGTAGCTCTGCAGAAATCGAGGCATCAGGAGGCGCAATGGGTTGGCCTTGGCCGTGCAGGTGTAGTGCGGAGGCTGTTGTGCATTGCCTATGAAGTTCTGCCCTATACGTTCTAGCCAAAATGAAAATAGGGCCCTTGAATAAAATATTTAGTCAGACTCTCTTTAAACATCCCCTGGAGTTTCCTTTCTGTTCAGTTGCGTGCCAGAATGCGTTTGAAAGTTCTGCTGAAAGTGGAAAACTGCACGTTAGCACTTTCCATTGAGTTTTCTAATTGTGAGCATGTGCATTTAGTGCCTTCAGGTTTTCATCACACCCTTTAGAGTTGCTTTGGACTCTTTATGGAGGGAAGTGCCTTTTTCCTAAGAATCTGTGAATGTTTGCAATGTTGAGGACAGATTTAGTATCTTTTGATGAGGAGGTTAGCTTGGAGCTTAGAGCAAAGGCCTGCGAGCTGTAGAAGTGCAGGGCTGTTATGCTCATGGAGCCAACTGACTTTCCTCTCTGTGTGACCTCCAGCAAGTCCTCAGACCTCTTTGCGTATCATTCAACCCAGCTGGAAAACCTAAGTAAACAGCAGGAACCTTGCTGGAAGCCAGAAGCTTTGACTGCATGAGTTATTCTGGGGAAATGAAATAAGTCATGAATGAGAATCAGGTAAACAACATGGAGATCAGATTGTTTTCAAGAGAAAACCATTCTGTAAATACCCAAAACTGCTTTAATTTTGCTGAGTTTGAATGGGTGAAGTGATGGCTCTGTCCTGTTTTACAGCAAAGGGGGGGCAAATAATAGATATGTGCAGTTTTCATCAGTCTGTTTACAGAGTCTGTAGAAATCGAGTTAATATTTCTATTAGACACATGCTTGGGCCCCATGCCGCAAGCACTCATTTTTAAACCCTTCAATCTTGTATCATTTGTGGAGATTGTATTGTCAGAAATAGCGCTCTAAATAATTTATTTGGCTGCCAGTGCTTTTCTAAAGGTCTCTAGGCTTGATGCAAGATTTCCTCCAGGAGCTGTAAAGCTTCCAGATCAGTTTGCTGTGGCAAAGGGATTCTTTATTTTGAGGCAGACAAGAAGGATGGTGGAGATGATGGGCTGTTTCAGGGGGTGGCTGGCGCCTGCTTCTTTTCCATCAGTATTTTAATCAGTATTTTAATCTAGAGTAGAGCAATTAGTGAGTGAAATTACTGGTATCTCATTGTTCATGGGTTGTGTGGAATGAGTCAAATGTCTCCTGCAACCACACTGGTGCTCTAAAAGGTAACATGCTTCAGCATACCTAGGCTCCAGTTTACATATTTGATGTGTTTTCCCCTCTCTCAAGTGATGCCATTTCTAACTAGACTGTCAGTTGAAGAAGAAACATGGCACCGGCTTTTCTCTTTGTACTGTTCAGTGCAAATCCCTCGTGGGCTGCCTGGTTTCCCCTCTGCTCCAGGCAGTTGGTGAGCACTCATCCTGACATTCTCAGCCATCCAGCCCAGCTGGGTCTTCCGGCCTGCAACACAGGACTGAAATCAGTCAAGTTTCTCCAACTTCCCAGCGACCAGGAACTTTGCTGATTGAAGGGATAACCCAAATAAACATCAGCAATGTACCGGGAGGCTTGCAAGAAAGTCACTATTTCCAATTGACTCTTGAAAATCTTCCCAGATCTTTAGCATTGTTATGGATTTCTGGGTAATGAGCAGAGTGCAAAGAAAGTTCCATGTAAACCGATTTGGTGCACTCCCCAAACAAATTAGAAGGCAAGGATCTAACAGGAAAGCAGGCAGAGGGAGCCAAAATTACCTCCACGAGCTTCGTTTGCTGAAAGTTCAGACCCAGAGAGCTGATTCAGCTTTAGCTGTGGTACATCGAAGCTCTTTCTGAAGGACGAGCCAGTCTTCCTGAGGCTACATGGGTATTGCTTACCCCATCAGTGTGCTCTGGTGGTCTGTACCCACCGATGACCCCCAAGATCAGTGATTGCTGATGGAAATCTTACTGATTTCTGAAATCTTGTCTTTGAGGACCCTTATGTCTCCTTAGCCCCTTCAGTTACGTGTGGAGAAATCGACAGCTTCAGATGAGTTAAGATTATAGGCAACATAGAAGAGAATCCCTAGCTTTGGAGGAATAACAAGCAGCACAGCCTGGCTACTGTTGTATTGGAGGTGGTGATTTACAGGTGAAAGAATGGATCCCGTACTTCCAAAGTGGATCGTGATGTGCCTGATACAAGCCAGGAGCCTCCTGTCCCTGTGGGCACGATGTTAGTGCCATTTGCTAGCAGCTTTGCCAGCCAGGCTCCAGCTTGATTAATAGATGAATCCTCAAATGCCTGTTTGGCACAGATGTATGTATGCTTAAAAATTGCCTTTTTAAGTGCTTTGGGAAAACACTATAATAGTTAAAATATAACTTGTATCTCTCCATGTCAGGTATAAAACATTGTGGTTTGAGTCGAGCTGCAGATTAAAGCAGGAGGCTGTGTCTTTCCTTCTTTCTGTTTTAAACAAGCTGCATCCTTTATTGGCCTCTCCTGTGTGCCTCAAGGCCCCAAGGCGGCTGTTTCATATGAAACAGTATCGGTAGACTTTGTTGTCAATGATTTTTGTGCTTCAAAGGAAAGGATCAGAAACTGAATTTATCAGTTTTTAGACTGGAAGAACAAACTTCACAGTATTTGAAGTTTCTTTCCGAGATGGTTTTTCTTTTTCATGGCTCGTTTTGGATTTGTGGTGTGATGTATCCCGCTGTTTTCATCAGTCTGCTTCAATACACAGGGGTGTCTGAGGAGAGTGAACTCTGTGGTCGTGTCCCTTCAGCTGATGGTGTCTTTGTGGCTTTGCTTTTCTGCTGGTCTGCTGACCCCAGCAGAGCCATTCGTAGCTCTGCCACTTGGTGACAGTCTTCTAACGCAAAACCATCACCGGTGAAACCAAGGTTTGAACTTCACTGACTCCTGTGTCCCTCTCCGCAGCAAATCTTGGTGTAAATAAGTACTGGTGTATAGGAATGTATCTGTGCATGAAGCGGAGGTGTGGACACCCAGCTCTCTGATGCCAGTTTGCGCCAAATGCTGTTATCAGTTCCCATTAAATCACTCCCTGGAACATCTTGTGCAGGTAGGATTTGTGGAGCAATCAAAGGAGCAAATGACACGACTGCATCACTGGGTCTTGCTGGGAGGGGCTGTCACCTGTGGTGACACATACCCCCATGTTCACACCTCATTAGCAGCCTCTTAAGGCTGCTCAAGCCACATTTCTCCTCTCTATAGACGCCTCTGTAAAGGCACAATGTAGGTGCAGGTGAGGGGTTTTGCTAATTTTTCAAGGTAAGAAAACATGCTTTAGGCAGGTCTCCTGAGTGGCGGTTTTCTGTCCATGTGATAGCTGGTCCATACCTAGTAACTTGTAGCCAAATTTAACCAGGAATGGAGGGAGAAGTATGGAAAACTCATCTGAGCAGCCTGGTTAGTGGAAGGTGTCCTTGCCTATAGCAGAGAGTTGAAACTGGATGAGCTTTAAGGTCCTTTCCAACCGAAACCATTCTGTGATTCTATTTGCAGTTATCTATTTGCTGCTATATGTTTTATATATGTATTTGCAGCTGTGTGTTTTATAATCCCAGGATCATAAAACAGAATACCTGAATACCTGAGTAAGACTAGAGTTTCTTCTAGAATAAACCAGCTGAAGACAACAGAGAGATTCTGATGCAAGGCCTTCTGCTCACCTAATCAAGCTTTTGATTTAAAGCATAAATGTTGCTCTCTTGCAGCTTCCTTGTTGGATTTTTCTTGTTTCTTAAATTCCCAGGGCAGGAGCATTGGTTTTACAGAAAATGGTTCTCCCTTTTCAGCATTGAGACCCCTGTTTCTGAGCTGTGTGACCAGGGAGAGCAGGTCCCTCACGTCACTGGAGGTAGGTGAGCAGGAGACATCCAGGCTTCTGCAAGCCACAGCAGCAGTCCCCAAATACTTCCATCTTGCTCAGTTCCAGATAGAAAGTGATTCCCAACACAAACTGAAGGATTCCTGGTTTTTGCAGCCTGAGATGCGCTGGCCTCTCCTATGGCTATACGTGTCTGCTTGTCTCTGTTCCCGGAGGACCGCTGTCTCACTGCTGCTAGAGACATAAAGGTGGCTCAGAATCTCCTCTGTCTGGGCAAAGGATGCTGTCTGCAGTGCTGCTTCAGCTGCTGCTTTCAGAGTCAGCTCTTGGCTTCTGATTCTTAATGGTTTTGAGAGGACAGAAGGGGAATGAGGGGCAGAAATCCTCCGCATTCCCGATTTTGACATATGGCACCAGTCATATAGGTTAGTTTTCATGCTCTGTGATTAAGGCATGGTTCCCTTCTGTAAATCTTCTGATGCAGAGTAATATTCATAAAACAGATCTTTATTATGTCTGGGATGCTTTTGGATTATCTTGTTGAGCTCAACATTTCCAACACAATAAAGTGTATTCCTGGGGCTGTGGATTAGCAGCACCAAGGGCGCAGTCTTGGCTCCCTTTCAGTAGCTTGGTACCTAACTTTAGGTTGTGTAAGCAATAGTTTGGGACATCTGTCATGTGACCACAGCCGGAGGACAATACATTGGATTATTTAGGTGGATTGATGTACCAGGGAGATGAATTTTGAACTCTGTTCCTTTCCATCTCCCTTATATGCTGGAGGAGCAAAGGAGCAGCTTCTGCAGCTCAAAGCTGGCCAGCTCCAGCTGACCTGGAGGAGCCCTCGCTTGTGTCAACACTGAAGACTCAGCCCTCTTGGAACCCAGGTCGCGAATGCTGGTTTTTTTTCTGTGCTTTTCCTCCTTTCTGCATTTCCTGCAATATTAATAAGCTGTTTTGAAGTAACTGCCATCAGCTTCTCATCCACGGTACGCATGAGGCAGTGCTCCGTCGCTGGCTGCAATGACATTGTTTGGCACAAACGGCTGCCAGGTGAGTGAAAGTTGATCTGGAGTTGTGGAGTGAGTGGAAATAATGTGGCCTGGGACATGTGTATGTAATTTGTTCAGATGATTCAAGCGAGAGCCATAGCAACTGAGATAAACAGAGGAAAAGATGCTGGAAAACCAGCAGTGGCTTCATTTTAATAGCACAGCCTTTCCTCCAGACAGCTCAGATGTTTACTATGAGAGCTCCATCTTCCTGCATGTCTCTTCCTCCCCACCATCGCCATTGCTTCGCATGCCCTTAGTCATGAGATCAGATGGCTTCTTGGGTAAAGCACCACAGGCCAAATTCCACAGTTTCTACTTGAACTAAAAGCCATCGGCTCCCTTCAAATAGGAGCTGCAGAATTTCTCTCCCTGTTTGCACATAGAATCGTAGAATGGTTTGGGTTGGAAAGGATCTCAAGATCCTCCAGTTCCAACCCCCTGCCATGAGCAGGAGCACCTCACCTTAGACCATGGCTCTATCCAACCTGGCCTTGAGCACTGCCAGGGATGGGGCATTTACCACTTCTTTGGGCAATCTGTGCCAGTGCCTCACCACCCTCCCAGTAAAGAACTAAAGTGATTCAAAGGAATCTTATAAAAACCAGATCTCATTTTAGTTTCCCCATGGATCAAAAGGCACTTTATGAAAGCATTATGGATTATTTGACCAAGTGTGATGTCTGAGCTAGGGATGTGCTTTTGCTAGAGATAAAACTATTGGGCAAGCGTAAAGTCAGTGCTGTACCAAGGTAATGTCTGAAATGTAAAGAGTGGAGTACAGCACAGCATCACCACTCCTGCAGTGTGAAGTTGAGGCTAAAGTTGGCTAATCTGTGGCTGTTGAATAACAAACAGCTCTTGAGAAGATCAAGAATGACTTCCATGCCAGGGCTCCATCACATGCTTGGCAGCAGGGCCGTGCTGGTGTGTGGGCTTCTGGGCAACTGAAACCTCAAGCTGCTAGTGGAAACGACCCAGCAGGAGCAGCAGGCGCCTTGTGCTGCGCTGTGAAGAGAGGATTGGGAATGAGGGCCCGAGTTCTGATCCAAGTAAACGATCCGGATGGCTGTGCTCACTATCCGGGGTTGTGTAATCCTGCGCTGGGCTGCCGTTGGGTATGCTTATCCCAAATCCCACCCCCCAGGGGAGCTGGTGGTGATTCACCTCTCTGAATCACAATTCCTGACAGCTTCTCTAATCACCGTCCTCAGTGTATGGGCTGCACATCCAGTGGGATTGGGAGAGACAAGCTCTCGAGCAGTTTAAATGCTGGCCAATTTCCTACACCAATACATTAATCCTCCATCAGAGTTCTGTCTTTGTGGCTCCTTTTTTTTTGCAGTTGCTTTAAGAGTGAACCAGGAAACACAGAAAATTAACAAAAGCCATTTAGTTAGCTGTAGAAATGTGATAAATATCCAGTAATTTGACTGTGAGAAAAAGCATACTACGGATATGCTTTTCAGTTCACAGTTTAAAACTGAATGTATTTATTTATTTAGAAAACCTGTTCTTTTTGTCATGATTTGGCAGATTCTCAGCTCTCTGCCATTCCAAGATGCTGCAAATACCAATAAAAAAGTCTAAATAAAGTTGTTTGAGCATACTTAACACTCTAAATACCTTCTTCCACATATGGCTCAATATGAAACTCCAAGTGTCTATACAGGGAATGCTAAGCTGTGTATGCTTTTTTTGAATGGCTGCAAATAAGGATTAGAGCTAATTTTGCATCATTTCACGGTAGGAACGGAGCCAGGCCGCTGGTGGCTGAGCTCTGGGTTAACTCTCTGAAGCCAACCTGCATTTCTTAGCAGGTCCATGCGTCAGTGCCTCTGCCTGGTGGCTCTGAGCTCCCTGTGTGCTCCGTAAGGTCACAGGTACGGTGGTGTCTGTGGCAGGTGAATGTTTGGTGCTGCCTGTACATCCCTTTGCCTGCCTAGATGCAGGTCTGGGGGTGCTGCTTCGCTGTCACTGCTGCATTGAGCCAGCAAGGCGCCAGTCAGGAACCCTCTGCTAGCAAAGGGGTTTGCCTGTGTGTTGTGAAGTTTCGTTTGTCCTAGACATTTATCTTGCTTAACTTGGCTTGAAGTGAATAAGCGGGCTCTGTAGCAAGGATGCCTCTTCCCCAGCATGTGTGTTATCAGTGTTAGTGTAGGTGATAAAACAAGACACTCTCATCTTTCTCTTGTGTTTTCTTTCTCCACTTCATTATTCCATGTGATATGTTTATGTCACTTCCAGTTCTCTGCTCTGAAAGGTTTCACTGTGCTAAAAGCTGAAGCCTACAAGCAGGATGCAGAGTTTTTCAGCTGCCTTTGCTACTGAGCTGCAAACATAAGTCAGAAGCCCAGTGTTCATTTTGCTTTTGTTGCCATTCCTGTATGAAAAAATGTACATAAAAGGGCTGTTTGCTGACTCGAAGTGACTGAGGGAGCACAAGGAGCTGAGGGAAGGGATTCAAGAGGAAGAGATATGGATTTCAGTCTTGAGTCATGGAAGATGCTTTCCACAATCCTGTGGTTTTGCATTATCTCCATGGTGGCTTCAGGTCTCTTCATGGAGTCCAACACTGGCGCAAGTGCTTGGCCTCTTTGAGTGTTCCCTAAACCATAGAATAGTTTGGGTTGGAAGGGAACTTAAATCTCATCCAGTTCCAACCCCTGCCACGGGCAGGGACCCCTTCCACTAGCGCAGGTTGCTCCGTGTTCCCTCCTGGAACTTCCTTTTCCTGCCTGCCCTTGCTGTCAGGTAGACCTGAGAAACGGGGAACCGATGTGAAGAGCTTGGGAGGGATTTCCAGTTTGTGGGGTGCTTTGAAAGGGGGCAGCTTGCGAGCAGAGCTTCGCAGGAACGCTCGGTGCCAGAACTGGAACTGTGAACCAACAGGGATAAAGGGCTGAGCTGGATGGCTTGGGGTTAGTGGTGGGCCAGCTCTCGTAGGTGTTCAGTCAGAAGCAAGCTGTTTTCCATAGGATTTCAGAGTGGAAACTTAAGCTTTCCTCGAAGTGTTCTGGAGGAGCAGGACTGCCAGTGATTGATGCCTCTCCAATAGGGATAGGAACTGCAGCTTGCTCCCTGCTTCGTGGAGGTGATGCCTGCTCAGGAAGAACACCTGATTTATTGGGTTCTTCGGTGGCCAGTCTCTGACTGGAAATGTTTGGAGCCTGTTTTGAAGCTGTGCAGAAGAGCGTGCTTGCGTCATCCCGAAAATGCAGTGAGTCAGTGGAGTCCTGAGGGAGCTGTAACGGCTCAAACAGCAACTTGGAAAATGAAATGGGGATGGATTTAAAGACACAGCGTTTGCAGCCTCTGCTCCGTTCAGGGATGGTCTGCACTCAACCAAGGCGTTGGTGGTGAAGGGGTTCGATGAGGGCTTTGCTGCTGTAAATACAAGTGGAGCTTTATAGGAATGATCCACCCGGGGCAGGGTGTGGAACTGGAAGAGGGTGTTAAGCTCGTTCTGCTTGCCATTATGCTCAGGATTTTGGTATTCAGGGAATCTCCATGAATTCCTCATTGCTATGTGTGTTTTGGTATGTTAATGAATAACTGATTGGGAGGGACAGGAAGGAAGGCGGGGGGCAGCCTCTCGGTTTGGACCCCGCTCATCTTTCTCCTCAACGTTTTCAACTGCCTTCAGATTTGGGATAGTCTCTACAGAGTTACAAACCGTGCTATTGCTGCAAGGCAGCTGTGGTGGAGTGGCTCTTGGGCCCTTTCATCTGCTCTGGGAAGACAAGGTCCTGTTAAGGAAGCACTGTGGGGTTTGTGGAGACTTGCCCAGCTCCTGGCTGGGTCATAGCGGGTGTTAGAAGCTGGTGCCATCACCATGGGGAGGTTTGCTGTTAATGGACACTGCTCTTTTCATGTCCACCCACAGCTAGATATAAGGGATATGGGATATACCCTTCCTTCAAACCAATCGCTGAATCACAGGAGGTCATTTCAGGAGTTAGGTGTGCTCTTCTGGTTCCTGTCCCAGGTGAAATAGCCAAGGGCTGTGTGATACTGTTGGTACATTGGTTGTTTTATTTGAGACCTTTGTAATTCTAACTACTGTAGTATTTGGGCACCTCGAAACCACAGCTGAATTCATCTTTATATTTCTGGAGGGAAAAAGCATCCATACTGTGGCGTAAGAGCGAAGACAAAGATAATGTCTTGTGCTTTATATATTCCCTGTTGAATCCCTATTGGGTTTGCTTCAGAATTCAGAGCGTGTTTTCTGCGTTTACAAGGCCAACAGGCTGAGGCTGTGCCTCCCAGCTGAAGTAATAAAACACAGCAAAAAGCCCCGATGAATCTCCCCTCTGGGTAGGCTTTTCCCTTACTGGGACAGAGCATTTGTAACCCAGCTTCAGGTGCTGAACTTGGCTGATTTTATCTGAGCATGATGTATCAAAGCTGGCTGTCCCTTGTAGGTAAGGCAATCCTCCAGAGTGAATGTTCTGAAAATGAAAGAACCAGTTTCTGGAGAGCCAAGAATGAATTAAACCGGGAAAACCCAGCTTCTCCTGCTTATTTGGGGGTTTTGAGCTTGGTCTCTGGGATCCCTCAGAAGTCCTCTGATGTTATCTTGGTGGCTGCATGACTTAATAGGGTGCTGAAGTGTTCTGAATGAACATTCCTGTTTGTCCCACCAGCTTGGCCTTGTCCTGCCCTCCGAAGCTGCATCACAAATCTCCCAGCTCCCAGAGTTTGGAGCTGTCTCTCTATGGTTAGGTTGTTTGAATAAATCGTAGAATCCCAGACTGGTTTGGGTTGGAAAGGTTCTTAAAGCTCCTCCAGCTCTACCCCCTTCCACAGGCAGGGACACCTTCCATAGAGCAGTTGCTCCAAGCCCTGTGTCCAACCTGGCCTTGAGCACTGCAGGGATGGGGCGGCCACAGCTTCTCTGGGAACAGCCCATGCCTCAGCACCCTCACAGGGAAGAGCTTCTTCCTATTATCTAACCTACTGTCAGTTTAAAGCCATCACCCTTTGTCCCATCACTAGAAGGCCTTGTCCAAAGTCCCTCTTCAGCGTTCTGGTCAGCCTTTTTAGGTGCTGGAAGATTGAGCACAGCAAGAGTCTATGCCAGGTCTTCAGTTCTGTGCATTTCCTAATTCACTCTGCATATGCCCATTGCTTGAGTTTGCTTCCATTGGGTTCTGGACTGACCTGTGTATTCTTCTGTGTGCTTATGCTCTTCTGCCACTTTCTTACCAGCCAATATAAAAGCATTCTGTAGCATGCATGCACATCCCTGTTGCCGTTCAGCTTTAACTCTCTTGCTGTAGCCATGATATTGAGACCATGAATGCTTCATTAGTTCATGTTGATGGAAGAGCGATATGGCCCCAGCGATGCTTATGCAAATGGATGATTCATTTATATCTTCAGAGTTGAATTTAAATATCTATAACATTTTAGATTTAGGCAAGTAATTGCATTATAGTTTTGCAACTTCTGTGAAAGAGGGGTTTTTTTTTACACCCAGGGCCGTATTTCAAACCTGTGGCCTTATTCCTATAAAGCAAAGCTATTTCATTACATCATAGCTGTGCAATTTGCCTTTTGATAGCTGACATTTGCATTTGTGTTGGAGCCATTAAATATTTGTCTGCTTAAAAAGCTGCAGAGGTTTACATGTTAGTGTGTAAATGGTAATGAAAAAAATAACTTAAAAAGTGGTATTCTTTGGCCTTTTTGCTGGAAACCAAGGAATCATAATTTTCCCTTCCATCATCACCCTCTGCTTGGGTTCCAGAAAAAAATGATTAATGTCTTCTTTGCCTTTGCAGCTGCAATATTTGGTTGCAGACTGGCTTCACTGCTGACACATACAGCAGTATTTCTGCAGTTAATCAGATGTTATCATATCCATAGCAGGTGACTAAGACCATACTCAGATGTAGTTGTTCTCCCTCCACTGCAGTAAGCAGCACCTCTGAAGGCAGGTTCCCCTCCATGGCACTTTCTCCTTTTGTATATTGATACCAGTTCACAATTTACGTTGTCTTAAGTCACTGAGGAGCTTAGAGTCCAGGATCTGCTGCCATTCAGTGTGCTCTGAGCACTCTGGTTTCCATGCTGCTCCCATTAAAGTTAGATTTCAGCTAAGTTGGGTGAGACGTGTGTGAATCCTTTGGGGTGGAGTGGATCAACATATAGTTGAAGCAGAATGATATGTCAGTCTCTTACAACGTGTGTGCTTGCAGGCTCAGTATAAATGTTGAATATTTTAGCTTAGTATTTATTATCGTTAGTTATGGCCAACAGTTTTTGAATCCCACTGGATTCCAGTACTAGCTTCTCCTGCTGGACTGGCCAAAACACATCTTTGGTCTCTCTATAACTTTAAATTGCCTTTTTGTTCCTCCCTTGAACCTCTTTTGTCACCTATCTTTTGCCAGCAAGTCTTGTGAAAGCAGCACCCCTTGTGATTCAGATCAACTGACTCTTTGGCATAGGGACTGCAGCAGTGCTAGGGAGGACCCCTCCTGTGGGAGCCAGCCAGGGGCCGTTGCCTAACCCCCTGTGCCGGGATGCACGTTGCTCAGTAGTAGGATGCTGAGTGAATGGGATTGAGAAAGCCTTCCTCTGCCCACGCTGGAATGGGCAGCACTAAGATCCATAGGAATGTGTTCTTGGCACGGCAGGTTCAGGTCCTGCAGAGTTAAATGTGCAAGCTCACCCCCTTGGTAACACCTCCATGCCACTGATTATTCATCTTCAACCCCACAACAACAAAGGGGTAATTGCCCAGATTTTGTAAAATGGCTATTTTTGCACATTCACCCTCAGATGGCGTTTGACCCTTAATACAGATGGTTTCACTTAATGTATTTTGTTTAAACAATCCCTGTTCCTGGAAGTGGTTTCAGAATAGGCTGTTCCTCATTGCTGTTCATGTTTGCTTTTTCTTATGATATTAGAAGAAGCTTGAAGAGAGCAGATTCAGGAAAGGGCAGTCATCAGCATTAACAGGCAGTTGTGGAAGCCTTTGTATTTTCCAGTTACAGTACTGAGCTTTGCTGACTCCTCACAGCTTTCAGGACTGAAGTGGTTTGGAGCACTTTTGTTAGCCTGTAAAGCTCACTGTGTTTGTATTACTCCTCTGACAATGCTGTAGACCTCAGGGAGTCCCAGCACATTCATGTGGAACAGTTTGTCATCTGAAATACCTGCTTTTCCCTCGTGTTCCCCCATGGGACAGGATTCTTGGTGCTCCAGCACACGAAAGCCTCCCCTTTCTCTTGGATACAAGTGAAGCATTTCTGTGTGAGGGGGAGAAAAATTGTCTGTTATCCTTGGATCCATCTCCTTTTCATGTCTCTTCTAATCTCTGCATGTGCAGGCTCTTCACAGGTTGTGCAGGACGTGGTGTTGATGCTGAACGCACCCTCGGCAAGCTGTGAAAAGCCTGCATCGAGTTCAGCCTCAGGAGCCTTTCCGTGCTGCCCTCTGCCATAGCCACGCTGCTGCGGGGCAGCTCCACTTGATGGAAAGAATGCCAAGTGCCCTCAGAGTACTTGAGAAGTGTGTTCTGTAAACTGGAAGCTGGTGAATTGGGTGTGCTATGGAACATTTCACGTTCATAAGACACCTTCTAGCAGTGGATCTCCAGGCTGGGGCCTGGTTTGTAGTTGGCTTGTCCAGAAGCCAGGTGCCATGAGAATCTCTAACCGTTTGGAAAACAACGGAGGCACAAGTCAGGTAATTGGTTTATCTGCAGTTACAGGAGAAATCTAAGGAAGAGTTGGAAATAAAGCTGTGGCTTGTCTATTCCTAGAGCATATTTTTAAGCTGAAAGTTTCATTTCCTCTTGTTTCGTTCTTAAAATCAGTTCATCTTGGAAGGCAGATCAAGGGCTTAACAGTGTTAAGCAAAAGTGAACAGCTCTTCCCAAAACAATCACCTGCTAATTCTCCCAAGCACACTGTGACATCCTTCATATACCACTTCAGGTACAACTGAAAAAGGAGAAATCACATAGTCTGTGAGGTTCTTCCTCTTTGCTTGTTCTTGATCTTACAGATGGTGTGTTACACTGCTTAAAATCCTTTTGTGTTATCTCTTCAGTATGTTCTGTTACCCAATGCAGGTGATGCACTGGCTTCATTCCCCCTTGGCTCCAGAGCAAATCCTGTTCCTTACCCCAGACCTTCCTCTGCTTTGAGATTAGTCTTGAAACAGGTTCTCCTGGCACTCGAGCTGCAGCGTGTGTTGAAGGAGGGCTTAGGGGAACACAGCAGCTCTTTCACCCTCTGAAAATCCTCTGGCCACATTCCAGAAGTAAGACCTACAAAGTCTGAGCTGAACCAAGAGAGGGGAGGAAACTGGGACGTGTGGCCTAACAAAAACCAGTTGGCTTTTGCTCTGGGTTTTCCTGCTTCTTGGTTCAAGCCAGAGCTTTCCTTCTCCTTTAGTGGTACATGTTCTAGACTGCTTTTCTTCACTTCGTAAGCTTGATGCAACTTAATATAGTGCACCAAACTTGGCTGGGCAGGCAGAAGAGCTTGCACAGGAGGTTTGAATACACTCTGGACTAGTGAAGTTGACACTTCCTGCATTACATTTCAGGTAACCCCAAAGTTTTATATCAGATACCATCTGGTAGAGTCAAATGGAAGTGTTCTACTGGGGAAATACATGATAGTTTTCATGCCTCTTACAATATGTTGAGAGATACAATGTCAGGAAGTGTTGGACATTCATGTTTACTGAGCGTGTTGCTTGACTTCTCCTGCATGGAGAAAGCAAAAACAACGTAAGAGCTTGTACTAGAGGCTCACAATGTGAAGAAATACCATGGAGTGTACCTGACTTGTGTATCACTGACATGAGACCTCAGAATGGACTAGAGGTTAATCAGAAACAGGGAAAGCTGTGAATGTAATAACAGAGTGGTGGTTTATCTTCTGCCTGGAACTTCATGGAATACCCCCGGGATCAGGAGAAGCTCACAGGGGAGCTACAGAGGAACTCCAGAAAGGGTTTCTGTGTTTTCAGAGAGCATTGTCTCAACTGCAGCACTGTTGCCTGTCTGGGTACCTGTCAGCTCTCCAGGAATTCGAGGCATTGCCTTTCCTACATCCAGGCTGGAGCGTGGCCAGTTACTCAAAGCTGGCTAAAGTACTTCCATGTCGAATGGAACCAGATCTTGCCATGCTGAATGACTCCGTGGTCTGTTTGATGCTCTCTGAATGATGAATGAAATGCATCTATATCTCATCCACTCCTGCATCCACATCTATTTCTTTTGGATTTGTTTGTAGGTGTGGGAAAGGTCGGTAGCATTCAGTTGTGCATACAACTCAGTGCAGTGATTTTCACAGTAGTTTGAATTAAGAAACAGCTCTCCTGGCCCCTTTTGATGCCAGCACTGTATCTGTGTGAAGCTGTCATGAGGAAAGTCCTCACGTTCTTGAGCTGGGTCACCACATGGTTGCCTGAGCACCGGTGCCTTCGAGAGGGAGAAGATGGGAAAGGCTGGACCTGAGGCGCTGTGGATTTAGATGGAGTCAACTGTATGAGGACCTTCACTCCATGTCGGTGTGATCTTTCCCCAGCTGATCCCTATGTTTGCCTTTCTGTTTCCTGCCCCCGTGCTTCATTGTGTATATTTTCAGAGCTGGGGCAGGTACTTTACTTGTTTATTTGCTTGTTTAATCATTTGTGCAGGTCCTCAAAATCCCATTCTCCCCGCATGAACAGTGAGGAGCAGCTGAGCCTGCAGTGAAAGCTGTGGCAGCTCCAGGGCTGTGTGGAGCAGGGTGGGAGAGCTTATAGGATGCTGACTGCTGCTATTCAGTTATAGTTCCGCACTTCTCTTTATTTTCTGTCTGGTATGTGGGCAGACAGAATCTACAGCCTTTATTCACGCCAACAGCTGTAAACCTCAGACCACATGTAATGTATCTGCTCTGTGAATGGCTCTGATTAATGATGGGCAGGTAGAGTGGAGAGGGGAAGGATAGAAAGGAACTTCGGACTTCTCAAAATACACAGGGGGGCAGAGTTTGGGGTCACTGGAGACCAGTAGCACTGATTCCTTGTTTGCACCTTTGTTCTTTACCTTGCCTCTTTTGCCTGGAAAGGCAGAAAGCATGGAGGTATTCCACAGTCTCATGCCATTTTCTAGGTCTAAATGCAGATATGACAAGTGTTATACTCTAAGCACACCAAAGAAACTTATCCTGAAAGGGTTTAACTTAAGAACTTTGCCCCTGATGAATTCAACATCAGACTTTTGCGTTGTCTAAATGGTGCAGCCTGGAGGGAATATAACTTTTGGCTTTCCCCAAAAAGTTCAAATTAAAATGCTTCTTTTCAATGTGTTTTTCTGTTTAGGACTTGAAATACTGCTTTTAAATCCTTGTGAAATTTTAGTGCTAGGTCTAGTGCTTAGACTGCATTTGCCTATGCTCGGCAGTGCATGAATAGAAGGGGTACCACTCTCTGCATCCCTGCTGCAGTTGGACCGAGACAAAAGTGTATATATACATCTTTGTATTTGCCTTTCTTCACAGTGAAGTTGCTTATTTCTGTCTGAGGTTTCTGCCTGTTGGCCTCATTCTTCACGAGAGAAATTACCAGTCCTGCCTTTACGTCATAGTCCCAGCAGGACTCTTAAAACTTCCTATATTGTGTCCTGACAACAAAATAAAATGCTGGCCTGTTTGGAGGGAACCATCGCTGCGGGCAGTTGTATTTAACTGGATTTACTCCTTTCTGGGAGCACACATTTAATTTATTGCAATGGGAATAATAAGCCATTAGTGCTATGGAGCGCCAGGCACTTCACCTGTGTGTCTGACAGAGGCTGAGAGTAGATACGGAGGGTGGATAGTAGTAATTCCAATCAAGTGATTGAAGATGGTTTTATATAGCATCCCTTAGACTTGTGTAGGCGCTTATTTTTGTTATATAGTTACAAAGGGCTTCTACTTTCTCCAAATAATGTGTACTCCCCGGTGGATGAATTAGGAAGTCTTCAGTTTCTGATTGGAGGCACGGTTGGGTTTTGTTGTTCATTTGGGTTTTTTATTAAAAAGAAAAGAAGATAACGCTCATTGCAGTGCCAGGAAAGGTTTATGCTGTGATCCTGTACAGGTTTCTGTCCATCAATACTGATGTATTTCAAAGGCATAACTCTTCTTAGGATTAGATCCCTAGAGAAAAACGATCTCTGCAGTTGAATTCATCGTGGTCTCTTGGTGCTGTGTGTGATGTGCAGCATTATGCAGTTCAGAAAACGACTGTAATCTTTGCTGAACTCAATGCTGAAAGAGCTTAGGTGAGCAGGGTGAGATGAAAGGTGTCTGGCTGGGCAGGGAGCCCTCACTCACCCCAGAATAGCTGTGAAAGTGTCTATACTGCTGTGAGATCTCCTTTGTGTGGTCAGCTTCAAGGCAAAGGAGCCGAACTGCTGCTGGGTTTGATGGATTATTTGTTTATTGATGGGTTATTCCTTACGTCTGCTGTGCACATGGAGTTTTATCCTTTGCTTTTCAAGTACTTTAGTGACTCTCATATCCATGGCAGCACAAGTGTGCCTGCCATGTTCACAGAGCTGTGCCCCACATTAAACTCTTCTCTTAGGAGAGAAAATGCAGCCCAACTGCATAGCTTGGGTGGAGAGAGCAAGACAGGAGTTCCAACGATTCCAATCATATTAATTCAATTGCTGATGCGCAAAAGGGTTTTCACATTGGCCAGGGATAAAGTGCTCGGTGTGGATTGATGCTCCCCCAATGTGGATGATGAGATGTGGGTAGCAACCAGGCTGCAGGCACCTCATGCGGTGATGCTCGGCAGACCTCGCCTCCTCCATGCGCCTCCCAATCCCTGCTGGGTCTAATGCAGCAGTGGCTCAGTAATACTTGTTTTCTTTTCTTCTTCTCCCCTTCCACCCCCTCCTCATGTGTAATCTGAGCTCTTAGGCCTGCTCTTCTGCTTTGGCAGATTTTGCAGCTCTTGAATGGAAGAAATTAACCACTTCCTTGCTGTCAGGACTAAACCGTGTTTTACTGGTCCTCCTGGCTCTTCCTGCTCAGCGCAGTCAGAATTACACAAGATAGCCCCTGAACTCATCAGCTTGGAGCTCCCCCTTTTAACCTGTTGTTTTAACTTCACTCTTTCATCTGCATTTCCATGCCTTTTCGTTTGAAAGAAATACGGAAACCCTCCCACTCCACATCTGAGTCAGTGTTTGGCAAAGCAACGTCTCTAAAACTTTTTTTCTGATACTTTCCAAGTATGTATCTTTACTGGCTATGTCCTGGCTCTCTGTAACCTCTGGTCTGGCAGGAAATACTGAGCTTCAGTAGAATCCCTAAGCTGATGTGACTCTACCTATTGCACAGAAACTCTCAGTCTCCGCTTCCTTTAAGAGCCTTAACAAACTGTGCAGGCAGTGGAAGTTGGGTGGTTACAGTGAGTAGAAGTTTGGGTGATGTTTGTGGGTTCTAGGTGCTCTGCCGTTTGTATCTGTTCAGATCTGAAAAGTGCAAGATGCTTCTCTTTTTTTTTTCCCTGCCTGCAGATGTTTCACAAAGCATTTAATGGAAGAGGCCCAAAACTTTTTCAGTGATTTGTGAAGAGCCCCTTTGGACTTGAATTTAACCTTGTAGGCTTCAAATGGGAGCACCCCAGGCAATTCCCTGTGGAGCTCACATTCCAGCTTGCTTCTTTACATCAGTATGGTGGGGACTGAGCACCACTGCAGGAATTCAGTTGTACCCTCTGCCTTCTGCCCTGCTGCTTGAAAGGAGATTCAAACAGTTGAACATCCCATCTCTGAACTCCCACCGCTTCCAGCCGCCTCCTTCGCTCAGGAAAAGTGCAAATAACAAACATCTGTTAAATCAAGGATTCAAAACAACAAATGCACATGGTTTGTTGCAAAATCCTCTGTTTTCTGTGGATGTTCGCAGTGGACTCTCTGTAACCTGGGGTTGTTGTTTCTTTCTTTCCTCTTCTGAAGTTTCTTCCTGTGCGAGCGGGACTTGTGAAGTGCGAGCAGTGGTAATATTTCATTGTATGTGCAGATTCTTCTCTGTGCTCTTGCAGGGCCTTTCATGCTGTGCTGGGTGGTTTCTGAAGGAAGGAAAACACTCTCTGCCCTCAGGTGTTAACTAGCCTTTGTTCAAATTCATGTGTGGGTTGGGTTTTAATTTACGATATTGTCCATTGTAGAGTGGTCAAAATAGCAGAAAGAGGCTTTTGTTTTTAATGTGCTGTTTGAACTAACCCGGCTGAGTTTTGAGAAGAGCTTTAATGGCAAAGTAGAATAATGGTTTCTATAGAAATGCTTTGCACGTGAGCTGGAAAAGGAAAGGAGGGATGTCTGCATAAAAGGCTGGAAGAAAACAGACAGTAGCATCACTGGTGGAGTGGTTTTGAGATAGGGCAGCACTGGAGAAACTCGACGTGGCATTACACAGATCACTGAGGGCACAAAGGTTCGTCTGAGCGAGGCAGAGCCAGAAAAACACTTGAGCCCTCTTTGTCTTTGTCTGGCATTACTAATCCCAGGGGCATTGCTCATTCCCGGTGATCACCAAATAAGTGGAAGTCGGAGATCCTTCAGTGTCTTGGTCGCTTGGGCTTTCTCCTGAAGTGCATGAGCAGACTTGGAAAGTTTGATGGGGCTGATGTAGTCATTCCCTGTGCAGACACCAGAGAGGGCTTTTCTCACCCTGTACCTGTTACGTGGCAGGTATTACAAATGCATCACAAACGTAACTGCCTTTCTGTATAGTGCTGTCATTGCCAAGTCAGCAGGAACGTTGGAGTATCCTGGAAGACTTGTCTTCACTTGTGGTTTGGAGGAGTTACAAGGTGTCAGTGAACAATTAGGGAGACTAAGAGGTGATTAACTCAAGAGACAGTTGTTTAAATCTGAGGTGGCTTCTAATGGCTGGGTGTGGGATGTGTGCTCAGGAGGAGCCCTGCCAGCCTTGGCCTCAGGTAGTGCCCTGCTTCCTTCAGCACACCATAGCAGGCCTCTCATGATGTAATGTGCAGGACCCACTGAAGCTGTACTCATTGCAAACAGTTTTAAAAGACTCCACCAGACAGTGCCTTGTGCTGCATGTGCCAAGAAGGTAGAGCTCAGTAGCAGGATTTTAAAGCTGCTGGTCCTCTCAATCAAGTGTGCACTGGTATCTCCCCAAACGTTTGGCACATTGTATATAAGAGGTGATGGAGGCGTTTAATGGTGGAGGATGTGAAAACACAAGAAAACTGGAATGTGTCAAAACTGGATCTATCTGCAGAGGCGCTGGCACAGGGTGCCCAGAGAAGCTGTGGCTGCCCCATCTCTGGCAGTGTTCAAGGCCAGGTTGGATGGGGCTTAGAGCAAGCTACTCCAGTAGAAGGTGTCCCTGCCCATGGCAGGGGCTGGAACTAGATGAGCTTTAAGGTCCCTTCCAACACAAACTGGTCTAGGATTTGTTGTTACATCAAAGCCCAGCTTTGTTGCAGCTGTGTCTATAGCAGGTCTTGTGGTCATTCGTGGATTTCAACACAGGCTTCTTTGATCATTTTCATCACACATATATTTGTAATCAGGTAATGGCGTTCGAATGCATTATTCCGCTGTGTGAAAGGTGCCATCAGGAGAGAGCTGTGTGGTATGGCAGTGCTCTGTGGCATAGACCTCTTCTTAATCCTCAAGACAGTGACCTATGAATGCCCAAAATCATGTGGACCCTTATCCCCTACTAAGAAAAAATGCATCCCAGAAGTGAAGTGATTCTGCGTTTCATTGCTTCAGCTAACGGAGTGCTTTATAACTGGCACAGAGTTAGTCTTTAACACCCTTGGGGATGTTGCCAGCTGCATTTAGAGAACAGCAAGATAAAGCACAGGTAATGCATAACTGTAAGCAGGGATCTGCTTTCTTCCTGATGCCCTCCTGTACTCCTTTGCTTTGACCACTGGTTTGTGCTGCTTGTGTTTCACGTGGCTTTTTCCATCCCGTAACAGCTGAACATGCCTATCAAAAAGCACCCAGTGTTTGGGGCTGCAAACTCTGTTCTCTTTCTGGGTCTCAAAAAAGGATTCTAAAGTAAAATAAAGCTCTGCTTTTCAGTGGGTGATGAACACTCACGCTGTTTTTAATGATATCGCAGCAGAATTCACTCCAGCTGCAAACGGCATGGGATCGTGCCAAAACTCCCTTGCTGTGCATGGAGTCCAGTCCTTTCACTGCTGCTGGGGGGTGTGTGTGATTGTTCCCTTTTGGAAAAATCATTCCTTAAGTTTTGGGTAGCTTAACAAAAGTAAAGAATAAATAGTTTTCTGCTAGAAGCCGCTCAAACCTGAAGGCAATTGGCTAAATAGGTTTATGCTCTTGTATGAGCATGGCCAATAAAGGCTAATGGATACTGGATTGCATTAACAAGAGCAGAGCCAGCAGGTCGAAGGAAGTGATTATTCCCCTCGTTTTGGCGCTTGTGCAGCCACATCTGGAGCTGGAGCCCAGCTCCCTCCTTCCCCTGCAGCAGGGGCTGGTGCTGGAGCAGGGGGTGAGGGGACTGAACGGGTCCCTGGCCTCTCGTAACCACCCAGCTGGGGCCTGGAGAGGCTCTTAGGGTTTCACACTGCCCAGGACACTCGGTTAAAGTTCAGGTGCAAAAGCCCGGGACAACCTGGAATAGATACCTCTGAGGAGGAGGCAGAATTGGGGATCTTCTGAGTTTGCTCCCAGCTGAAATCGTTTTGTCATTCAGCAACAGAGCCTCAGTTGAAGGCTGCATCAGTCCTTTGGACTCTGTAGTCCAAGGTCTGCATGCTTTTCATAACTGATTTTATTCTAAGTTGTCTATGTGACAGGCAAACATGAAAGGGATTAATAGATGTCAGCCGTAAGAGCAGCAGAGTTCCTGTGACACTGCCAGTATGGCTTTTATTCTTCATCACCGGTTCATGTCACGGCACTCAGGAAAGGCAGAGGGTGTTTGCTCAGCCGGGTTTGCCATGATACAAAGGCGAAAACGTTGAAGGATGATGTTTGTAGCAGAGGGACCACACAAGCTTGTCTACATGGAAACATAAAGGGAATTAATTGATAGCTGTTTGTGTGTAACTCCCCAAGTGGATGCGTTTCTCCTACAGTGAGGTTCTTCTGCAGGCGAGTTAATTTAATTTCCGATGAGGCCTTCTTCTTCAGGATAAGCACCCCAGGAGTTCATCAGGAATGTAATCCGCATTAATTCTAGTGGTGCTCATTGTATTAACCTTAATTGTAACGGCTGGGTGGTGTTCAGGGGAGGCAGCCTTTGTACTGCGGGGGAATGCTATGGGGACTCTGCATTCCTGCAGCTGCAGCAGAAAGAGAAGCAGGATAAGGATGGAAAAGAAGTTGTGTGCAAAAGGCCTGGTCTGCTCTTACATTTCTTCATCCCTAGCTCCCTAAACACCAACATTGGGCCTAAACATGTGATGGCTGAGTTCCTCCTGTGATTTCTGTAACCTTTCTCCTCCAAATCTGCTTTGAACTTCTCTTCCTTTTCTTTCCCCTCTCCCCAGTGCAGTTCTGCACAAGTTCTCTGTTGCATTCCCATCTGAAGTCAGGCAGGCAGGGAACAAGCAAGGTGCTGGTGTCTCCTGAAACTCTCATGCTCCCATGAAATAGAAATCCTCCCCCAGAAGTGAAAGGGAGGATGTGGGGAGAACCGCATCGTTGTCTTTCTGATGCACATGGAGGCTGCTAAAGGTGGGGAATTGGGTCTGTGGCCTCTTCACTGGTGTCTCTAAATTGAGGAGATGTTTACGTTCTTTCACTGTTCCCTGGTTTGTTAAATGGCGATATCCGTGTCCGTCTCCTCTTTGGAAAAACGTGGCAGCACTGTGTACGTTGAGCTGTCCTTGCAGTGATTCTTTGCTAGAACTGATGTGACTTGTAGCTTAAAACAGGCAAATGCTATTACTGCAGTTCAGTACGGGTTGAGAGACGAAGGATTTCCTTCCAAACTGTCTTTCATGTGAACACCCCATGGATCAGAAGAACTGGGGCAAAGTATTGCTGTAAAGCAGTGTTTAAGGAGTCTGAGCAGTGTTTGCTGTTTCAGAGGCACAGTCCTCAGATACTGGAAGCACACAGAGTTTCACCTTAACTATTAAATGTTTGAAAACATTGAGGGCAAAAGAGGGACAGCTGGTCCGTAACCTTTCCAAAATACACTGCTAGTGTGGAGGCAAGCTTTGTGGGGCAAAAATGAGGGTTTGCTGCTTTGTTGATCCTGTGTGTGACACACCAAGTGCTCTGGTTCCAACCCACTGCCACGGGCAGGGACACCTTCCACTAGGGCAGGTTGCTCCAAGCCCTGTCCAACCTGGCCTTGAACACTGCCAGGGGTCTCATGGATGGGTGGATGGATAGATAGATAGATAGATATCTCCTTTTTAATAGATAGAAATTTTATATCTAAAAATAATTATATTTTTATAATAAAATGTAAAATATATATTTACGTATATCATATATATATTCACACACAGAGAGAATATAAATATCTATCAGAAATGCTGGCTGTTTTAAAAGGAGACACACAATGATACTGGAAAATATATGAATATAAAACTGGGGGGCAATAATTAACACGTGGCCCTGAGAAACCTGCAAGGGAAAGGCACAGTTTGCAGGAGAAAAGAAGAGCAGGTAGCAGGAGAGTGAAAACTTTTGCTCCCTTGTGCAAGAGGAGTCATATCCTGTGAGTATCATTGCATCAGCTGAGATTTCAATCTGTTTGCCTGTAATCGTCACAGAGCTGCTCCGACAGCATCCTCTGGGAAGGACCTTCAGCTCCCCTGCAGTTCTTGCGCTGGGTCACAGATAGGCACAGCTCTGTTTGCTTTTCCCTGTTGCATGGGCACAGTATTTAAACAATTCCCTTAATACAGCGTGAAATGACACACTTTGAACTCTTGGCTATTGCCTACAATTCACTTGGTTTAACAGAGCCACGCACCACAGACACCAAAGCAGCAGTGCTGTTACCCCTCGGTCCTGCCTTTCCCCCTTCCCCAGGCTGGGGGAACTTGTTGCTTGTCCCCTCTCTGCACAGGGAGAGGAGGCAGCAGGGTGCAGGCAGGAGGAGGGTTAAGGAGCGAGGGCGTTGCTCGCCTGCCTGATGTCATGGAGCAGGCAGGGCTGAAGGGGGCCCTTTGTTGGCAGCTGAGCCCCAGAGCCCTGCCTGCACCCAGCGCCCCGCATGCGGGCAGCTCCCCGCCAACTGCGGGCAGCAGCCACTCTGCCCTCCTCGGTTGGTTTGGCTTTTTGCCTTCTCTTTCCCTTTCTTTTTTTCCTCCCCTTTCCTTTTTTCCCCCCGTTTCTCCCGCCAAAAGAGTTGGGAAGGAGGGAACATGGCTGGAGTTAACTCCCCGGGAGAGGAGATGCGGGGCCCCAGGATTTTCCGCCTCCTGGGCTCGCCCTTGTAATGGTTTTCAGAGCGCTGGATTTCTTATGCTTTTCCTGGGTATTTTGCTTTAGACTTTTCCTGGACATTCCAATTTAAACTTTTCCTGGATGTTTTGATTTAAACTTTTCCTGGACATTCTCTTTGAAACTTTTCCCGGATTTTTTTGACTCTTCCCAGTTTTTTTGTTAGACTTTTTCAGAGACTTTTACCGGATAATTCCACAGCGCGAGAAGAAGCTGAAAGGGGGGGGGGAAGGGAAAGCAGACAGCTGAAGCCAAACTCTAACAAATGAAAATGTTGGAGATTTGCTTGAAATTGGTGGGTTGCAAATCAAAGAAGGGGCTTTCCTCCTCCTCCAGCTGCTACCTGGAAGGTGAGTACCCAAAGGGACCATCAGTTGGAGGGGGCTTCTGTGCGCTCAAGGGGCACGTCCCGATGCTGCCACCATCCCAGACATGATTTCTGTCCCTTGCTTGCGGGTTGGGCCAGGCTTGGTGCTGGCTGGGCTTTGGCACGCAGGGGACCGAGGGGTGTTCGTGGCATCCGGACCCCAGGTGACTTTCATTAGCCGCAGTATACAAAGGGAGCGCGGCTCTACCATTTATGGTTGTAAAATGTCAAGTGATCTTCTCGCTGAGCCCATAAACAAAGCCCTGTCCTCAGGCCTCAGCTTCATATTTGCTTCACCAGGGAAGAGCCTCCCTTGTTTTGGACAAGGGAGATGGTAAAATTCAACCCCAGGCGCAGGAAGAAAGTTTGATGAGCCCATCAGTAAAATATTTTCAGCGTGCGTTCATGCATGAACTGTTAGTTCACTTTGGTTGTCCTCCTCCAAGTTTGCTCTCCGCTCATTTAACTGCATTTTTTGTGTTTGCTTTGAGAAGGTGATTTTTGACTTATACCCATGGTCGTTTGTAGATGTTAAACGTATGGACCCGTTGAGTTCAGATTGAAAGTGTGGGTGATAAAGAGGTACTGTGCTGTGCTGGAGGACTTGGGGCTGAGGTCTTGCTTGGCCTGACTTCAGGCAAGTTCTTCACCCCAGCCCCTTCGCCGTGCTAGCGGGGCTGTGTCCGTCCCAGGGCTTCTCCAACTTCTTTTGTGTTGCTGGATGTTGCTGCAGTAAAAATAATCCCCCTGCCAGGAGGACCGTGCTAACTCATCAAATCAGAAGCACGGAAGGCAGCAGCTGATTTCCTGGGGCCTATCATAAGTCACTGTTGCTCAACTCTCAAATATTCGGTGGAGAAATGGTCCTCGGAAATTCATGGGTTAGGAATCCAAAAGCTACAAATGGCTCCTTGTGGCAAACCCACTTGAAGACGCTTTGGAACGGGGGTCTGTATTTATCAGATGTATTTAGTGGCTCTGAAGAATTTTGTACTCTCTAAAATCAAAGGCGTTTCCAAAGAACTTTCTTCTACTTGGTTAAAGTTTCAGAAACGCAGTAGTGGGCAGATGCCCGTGGATAACTTTGATCTTTCCTACGTGACTGAACTCTTCTGTGAACTTCTTAGGTCTCTAAAACCTCTGCCTGCAGCCGCTGCCTCTGGTGTTGCTCAGGCTGTGTGTTGTGGAGGAGCTCTGAGCCGTGCTGGGCCTCCTTTCTGTGCCCTGGGATCTTTCAACACAGGCCTGGGAGAGCAGGCAGAGCATTTGGGGCCTCTCTTCCCTGCAGAAGTGAATGCAAGGGATGATGTTACAAGGGTGTTACCCTGGCTGTTTTTGCAACTTTTCTCTTTTGTTTGTGTTACAACCACTCCCCCTCTCCCCAATTTGCAATGCAGTTGCATAATAGGATTAGAGCATGGGTCGACTCCCACCATGTAGGTGGTATCAAGTTAAAAAATCGGCCATTGACACAATAAGTACTGAAGTATTTCCACTTTCTGCCTCCTGAGAATGTGGTTGCCCATTTGCTTTTATGGTGGGATGGGAGGTGAGCATTGAAACAACTTTTAAGTGATCTCTCAAAGTAGCTCAGTCTCCTTTCTGAGCGCAGCATGGGGCTAAAGTGAAGGCAGCATCCGCGGGGTGTATTAAAGGTGAACAAAGGCAGCAACTGTGACTTTAATACTGTGGGAGTTGGGATGTAGGCAGCCCAGGACACACCGCAATTGACTGTGGATCTTGTGGAGGGTGAGAAGCGAGAGTCTGGACTTATATGGGGAGAAACCCCCAAGTTTAACACAAATAGGATTTTCTGTTACTTCTTTCTGAAGCTGAAGGTCTCAGCTTTCTTATTAAAGTTACTGTGAAGTTGAAAGCACTGTTGAGGGCTCTTCAAAAGAGCAGTGGTGCCTTGCCCCAAACCCCTGTGCTACAAGGGCACAAGTGAAAACCATTTGTTTGCGCTACCCTTAAGAAGATGAGCTTTTACATATGGGTTTGGTAAGTGTGATAGAAGCCACTTCAGTGTGGCAGAAGGTGAGAAGGGGGCAGGTTTGTGTCAAGGGTTAGAAACTGGGGACCATTGCTCCTGGATCCCTCTGAGCAGCATGTGATGGCTGGTCCCTTCCTGTGCACTCTCACGGCCTCGCTGAAGCTTCTGAAAGGATTAAGGAGATGATGGTGGTATCACTGGAGGATTTAACTCTGTTCCTGTTATCTTTGTCGTATGGGAAGCTGTTGAGGACATGAGGGGAAAGCTGAAAGTGTCTGTACTGTAGTAGACTATAAAACTTTAGACACAACTGCTTTAAGGTCCATTAGTTGTGTGGAAAACCAGTTGCAGCCGGGAGGATAGATTAAATTTTACCTAATTCAGTTTCTTCTCTTGGTTTTCATGATTTAACGCAGACACGACAGTGTTTGGCTCATGAATAGCGTGGAGCTGTAACAAAATCAAATCTGTCTATTGTATCTTTAAAGACACTTCTTGAAAATACTCTGTTGAGGTTGGGTTTGATATAAGGCTGATTTAGTGCCAGGTGTGTGTAGGTGTATGTGTGTAGGAATGTTTTGTTTTCATGGTGGTCCCCTTCTGAAAGGCTTTTATGTTCTGTCAATTTGCAGGAACAAGGATTAGAGAGTGCCCTGTGGTAGTGTGGAGGGATGGCAGGTCCAGCATCCCTTCACTGTGCTCTTTGCTGTGTACAGGCAGGTTTGCCTGCCAAAAAAGTTGAGACCTTTTCTTAACTTGATCAAAAATAAGTTTAAACTGGTTCTGAGGATTACTGGGGTTTCATATTGATGTTTGAGCTGGCCATTTTTGCCCTCGTTGCTATTCCCACTAGTAAATACTATTTTAAAATGTGAGAGATCTGAATTCCTGTCATCTGCTTTCTCCTTTCTGCCTTTGCCAAACTGAATAATTCCTCACCCACTTCACACCAAGAAAGGGTAAAGAGTAGAAGGGAAGAGGCACAGCAAGTACTGCTGCCAATCTGATCTGGAAAACAGAACGTGTCCATGTCCCAAATAGGGGCTGGAATAGTCTTGCTGCCTTTTTGGGCTTGTTCTACCACTGAAAGGCAGAAGCCTTGTTTAAAACCTGTCAAGTGTTCTCTGTGAAGTTTAAACCCCATTTTGGGCACACCAGTGAAAGTCCTTTGTTGTCTGTCTGAAATGACTGTGCCCTGCCCAGCTCCCCGATCGGGTGCCTTTTCTCTTCTTTTTTCCCTGGTGTGTCTTGTTACAGCTCCAGCAGACGAGCCTGGGGAGGAGCAGCAGCCTGTAGCCATTGCCCCGTTCCTGGAGAGCTCTGGGGCATGTATTGAGCCAGACCCAGTCTGCAGTGCAAACGACTCACCCTGCCCTGGTTCCCTGGGATCGACAGGCAGGTCCTTGGTTCATCAGTTAGGAAGAGTGAGTGCTTTAAGGCAGCATTGCTGCCTCCCAGGGAAAAGCCTTCTGTTTGTTTCCTTGGCTATTTTCTGCTCCTCACCGCTTGGCCTCTCATCGACCATCACTCAGTAGTGTCCTTGCTTTTAAATGTGTTTCTGGCTTTGTGTTGGTTTGCTGGTTATGTGCTTGTTCCAGTTGTTCTCGCCCATCCCATCTTATTAAAAAATGTAGCTGATGGTGCTTGCTACCATTTCCCATGGGATGTGGTGAGGAAAGGATTATCATTTCATAGCAAAAGCTGAAAATGTTTTCAGACCTAAAATTGATCATCCACAGACACATTAATCCTTCCCTGAGCAGTCTGGGGCTGCTTAGTGAAGCAGGGAAATAACGACAGTAAGTCTTGATGATTCTTGCTTGGTGCTTTCGCTCCCCAGGGCTCAGAAACAGGCAAACTTCCCTTCTTCTGCTTCCTGCGTAAGGAAACCAAACCAAAACTGTAAAGGTAAAGCTGTCAGAAATACACATCATTGAGGTTTACTTGGATCCTAGTTATTCTTTCCCCTTCCTCTTCCAGAGGTTATATTCTAAGGTCAGGCAGCAGCTTAGTAGCAGATTTGGGAATTAAATCCAACTTTCTGCCATACCCACTGTTCCAGCTCCATATGTCTACAACTGTGATTAGCTGGCTGGAGAAAGATGACATTTACCATGTCACTGAGGGGTTGTAAATGGAGTAAACTCAGTGGATGACCTTGAGGGGGACCTGCAAGCTAATGTAAGAGTGAACTTTCTAAAAAAGACACAACCAGACCAACAAAACGAAGCCAAAACCCCACAACCAGTGGAAAAACAACAAAAGCCCCAAGATGACAGATTCATCACTTGCAGGACTGGGAGAAGCCACATCATCAGGGGTTCTTAGTGTTGGATAGGATAAGGAGGATGTGGAGCTGTTGGAGTAAGTCCAGAGGATGCCACAGAGATGCTGCGAGGGCCGGAACAGCTCTGCTCTGGAGCCAGGCTGAGAGAGCGGGGCTGGGGCAGCCTGGAGAAGAGAAGGCTCCTGAAGGGAGACCT
>JANRGW010031708.1:45000-52927 GCA_024733675.1 Psilopsiagon aymara | reverse complement strand
GTAGTGGTTTGTGTTATACCTTAGTTACTAAACTGTTCTTATCTCAACCTGTGGGAGTTGCATTCTTTCAGTTCTCCATGTAGCAAATTGCGTGGCTGATTTACGGCCTAAACCACGACATATGCCCAAATCTCTGTTCACTCACATGCCAGTTTGTACCACCTAGGTTAAACTTACCATGCTAAGATTTTCTTCACCTAAATCTTGCCTTAATCTGTATTTGTTTTCCTAACAAATCTCAGATTCTGCTTAGTTTATCTAACATATCAGTTATTCTGAAAAACACTTTGGATCTAAAACATTCTGTGCTTGCTCTGACTTTAGTAAGTAAATGCCTTCTCTAAATATTTTATTTAGAGCAAAAATATAATCATCAAAGTCTACATTTCTGATCAAATGGAGAGACCGAAAGAGAAATAAGAAAAATATTAAATAACTTGAATATGCCTTGAAACTACATTTTAATTCTATCTTCAAAATAAAGTATTGATAAATAACATGCAACAGACCTACAAAAGCAGAAAACTGGAGTATCTCGAACAAGTGGTGATGGCAAACTGAATTCTAAGCACTGAGGTAGTACAGTTTCTAATCAGCCAACTTTCATAGTCAATTTTCTGTGAAAACAAGTTTAAGATTTGATGAAGCGACCAGTCAAGGAAGCTTACCTCCAAAGGAAATAAAACCTGCTGCCCAGATTAGCTGCTTTTGAAAGCTAAAAGCAACCAGCTCTACGTCAGTCTGTCAGAAAGACCACAGAAAAATGAATGTGTAGCAAGAGAGGTGTCAAAGCATAATCAGTATACATTTAAGATGGAAAGCAAGAATCAAAAACTTACACTGCTGAAAGGGCAACTGCCACATGAGATTTTTATCTTTAATAAGTTTCCCCTACAAAACAGTGTGGAAGATCTATTACACCATGAATTATGATACTATCTGTGAATTAGATTGCTGATGGATCAGACAACAGGGGAGTAAACAGCACAGTGGGAATATAACCCCCTAAGCAGCTACACAGGTCCAGCAATAAAACAAATCTTCAGGTCAACATAAAAAAACATGCACACACATGCACACACACACACACAGAGCGCAGGGATTCTGGTCCTGATATGAATGGATTTTTCAGAACCTGCAAACTGTTGGAGGAAAATCATCTAGAAATTTGTTCAGTGATCTCCAACAGCTGTTTCATAGGGAAGATAAACGTAAGCAGGCTGAGCACTGTAATAGACGGCAGCATCTAAAAGAGATACATATAAAGCGTATTAGGATGAAAAAACCCAACATCATTTAATGCAAGGACTCGTGCCTTTAATCCAACAAAAAGATCATATCCTAAGGGATGATATCAAGCATTTATCAGAAAGGAGAGTCATAAATATTTTTGGAAGTTGTTGTCTATGTTAGAGAAAATGTGTCAGAGATTTTCAGCAGTTGATATGAATTGCATTTTTATTGTTTGTTTCCCTATAAGTATACCCACAAAAAAAAACCTGTGAAAATTTTCACAGCCCCCCTACATACAGTGGGTTATCTATAGAATCCTGGTTCTGCCAAAACGTCCACTCACAGACAGAAGGACATTGCAACACATCACGGCACCAGTGCACTCGACACGTTTAGCAGCAAAGGACCAAAACTCAAGTGTCCATTCTGTTTAATGCTTCAGTGTTAATGCAGAGAAGAAAAGAACCCTTCAATGAGTTAGCTGAGAGACCGCACTGAATGGCATTATATGCATGCAATGATGATTCTGCCATTTTCCTTCATTTGCAAAATGACCTGCACTCTTCCTATACTTTCATAGAAAAGTTAACTTCAGCTATTTTTCAGAATCTTCTTAGGTTTTTCGGTTGGTTGGTTGGGTTTTTTTTTACATTAAAACTTTAAAATAGAAGGGCAACATTATATTAACTGAATAAGAATTAGATTACATTCAAGTTCTAAAATCCAGAATAAACTAGAACTACAGAATTAATATAAAATGGAAGAAACCTCTCTAACCCTGAAAACACGCAGAAGACTGATGTTCTCTTGTGACTCTTCCAACAGCCACAGCAACAATTTCCAACCCTGATCCTTCTATACAGATGAATTAGGCCTTCATTGCCCATCTCTCTCCCATTTTGTTTTGATAATGCACTTGCCTCATCAGAAGCGCAGTCCCTGTCCCTATGCTTTTTAAAAGCACACTGATGAAAACAAGGCAGCCACAGCAATTGTGCACAGCAGGCAGTTTCTAAGAGGTCATATCTTCACTGCATTAATCCAGGGACTGCTGCAGTACATCATTATTGCCATATTGGCTCCAGACTTGTTTTTTAAAATAGTTGTAAGATGTAGATATATTTAATGAAAAATGTATGCACTATCATTTCCTTTTACTAACTTCAAACTACAGAATTCGCTTCTGGCTGAAGAATGTCTATACACTGAAAGAGGAACTAAATGACCTTTCACATCACCTTAAAGTAGTATTTGCCATTCTGTTGCATTTGATCTATTTTCATTTTAAAAGTCCGGAATAAGACATTAAAGTCAAGTATAAGAAAGAGAAGAAATAGCAAAACTACCACAACACCCCAAAGTCTGTTATTTGCTGAAGATTAATTCCCACTCATGTAAATCCAGGTATAGCTAATTTTAATGATCATTTTTTCTTGGAAATGGACTGGCTCACCGGTAGGGTAACACTTGATACAAGGTGTCCTGGGCTCAGCCCAGGTTAGTGCCAATACAAATGAGTCAAGCGACCAATTGGGGTTAAGAAGTAACATCATTTTTCAGCTGAAACATTTTCTGCTGTGTTTTCTCAGGAAAACAACATATTTGCCCACAAAAGCACTAATAGCAAATACTGATATAACAAAGTTAGAACAGCTAAGAGCTGCGCGTTAACTAGCACATCAAGATGCAGAAAGATATTACCATTGATGACATATGTTAGTAATGCACGCCTGCAAATAGGCTAACAGAAAAACTGACAGTATATCAATTTTACTTATATTTTTGACAAATCAATTCCCTCCGGAACTGATACATGATAACAGATGTGCAGAAAAAGTGCTGACTGTTAAAATTATCTAATTTTTACAATTTATATATAATTTATTATCTTGCAAGAAGACAGTTTATGAGGCAATGAATTAGTGTTTCTAGCTATACAGAAAGTGGTTTGGTGATTCAGCATTGTAAGTTCTGTATATTTACAGAAGTTGTTTCCCCTCACCCCCATTCTCAAGCCATGCTCATATTAATGTTACAGGAAAAAAGGTGACATGGGAAAATTAATGAGTATGCATTTTGTGGTGGGGTTTGTTGGGGTTTTTTTGCCTTTTTTTAACGTGTATGAGAAAGATGAATCACAAAAGCTACTCAAAAATTCCCCTGAATGTCCACTGGTTTTCCCAGTAAGTGCAGGAACAGAAAAATACTGTAACAGTTAAATGAACTAACCAAAGAACCTCTGTCTACAGAACAAAATCACTGTAACAAATTGACAGTGAGTAGGTTGGTGATGTAGAGAGCCTGGCCCCCTCTGCTGTCTATTTTGTGCTTCTTCCGAAACGTTCCTAGCAAACCTTTAGGCTTAAAGAACAATGTTTTTGTATTTACGAATGCCTCCCTCTGACTTGACTGATAACCCCGACAACTCTTATAGTGACTAATTTAACAAGGTGGTAGACCTGGAAAAGACAAGGTTTAGAAATGAAAAGGGGAACCAAAGAGTTTAAAAATCTTTACCCACTGTACTACACACTTTCAGACCCTTAAATCTAAATGTTTCCCACGCGTGTAATTGAGAATCAAAAGTTCCCACAAAAACTGACAAATTCCTTTCAGTTTACACACTTTAAACTGGATACAAGATGCAGAAATACACACAGGTATGTCATAAAGCAGAGACATTTAATATCCAATTTAAAAGAAAAAAATACAAAGTGCATTTTATATGTATTGCCTTTAAAAATGAGCTTTTACAATATATAAGCTATACTTGGATTAAAAATGTAAATGCAGCATATCTTTAATATGCCTTGAATAATACTGATTTGTTACTATACTGGAATTCACCCTTAAAGGATTCTACTGTAAAATGTAGTATATTCATTACAGTTCAAGGCTCATTATGCTCCCTTAGAGGTTCTTTCATAGAGGGTCAGAATATTACAGCAATAAGGAAGAAACAAAAAAAAAGAGCCATTTGCATGGCTTTGTCCCTTGTGAACAATGCCCCATGTTCTTCTTTTCAATCCCACGCTCTTGGGACATACATCATTCTCCCCGGACACATTTCAATACCAACTTTAGTCTCTCGCTCAGTCAATTGGCTTCTCCTTTCTGTTTTTGCCAAAAGCAGCCTGCTCATGCACACTAACAAAGCAAAAAAGATGTATAGCATAGAGGTTACAGCATTTGTTAAAACTGCCTGTGTAAGATTAGTCACAGACAACAATGCTAATTAAAAACAGAGCAAATCAGAATGAAATCAGATATCTGATTTACACTTCTCAACAGCTAAATTAGAGAATTAAGTCAAGCCCAAATGGAAAAATAAAACCTTTGATAGTCAGCTGGTACTGCAGGAGTCCTTAATCTGAACCCGGCCAAGGTTGAAACTTCACAATAAAGCTTTCACTTAAAGAAGAACTGAACCAGGACTATTCACTGAAATGATGTGGAACACAAACCAAAAGAACCGCAGTCAGTGCAGGGTTGAACCTAACCTGGAAATAAAACTGAGTCTGCTGGATTGACTTCCTGTACAGCTCTGTTTTCAGCTCAGTTACAGACAAATAAAGGTAAAAAGGAAGCGTCTGCACTTTTTGCAATGAATTCACTTCCCTGGCAACTGTCGGTGAGTCTCTCCAGATCTTAACACTTCTGTTACACTAATCAGAGCTTCTGCCTCTGGCTTGATCAGAAGTCCTACCTGGAGAAAGTTGTATGATCTTCACTTTCCCCCAGCCTCCCTGTCCCTCAGATTAGCACTTCAAAAGCTCATCAAATTTCTCTGCTTCAGTATTACGACCTTTAATTGGACAGTTTTCTCCAAGAGGTAACTCATGAACTATAATTGCAAATTCCCATTCATTGAAACCTGCTACACACCAAATTAGGTAGCTCAAAATAGTAAATTCAATTTATTAAAACAGCTCAACATTATAAGTAATCTGTTTTAAACTTGGATGATGTCATACTGATATTCAAAGGTACTGTTTCTGTCTTTAGAGTCCCCTAATATTGGCAACTCTGAAATGTCTTCCTTTAAGGGAGTTAAGACTTAAAATGCAACAACTCCTGAAAGACTGAAAAGTTTTGGGATTTAAATAGGTAGAAATAGTTTCCTAACTTTTCCTATCACCACCTTCCCTCAGCAAGTGTAGTATTCAACATCTGAGACTTGCAGTCATCTTCACTACTCAGTCTGCTGCTCAGACACCTCCACTGTTTTCCCTCTCCTTGCCATCACAAGCAACTGCAATGACCACAATAGCTTTACCACATCATCCCAATAAAAGAAAAAAAAACCAAACCCAAACATCACAGTTCTATTTAAAATGCTTTGCAAGCTCTGCTCAGCACTGAGCCAGTCTGAAGTAACTTTGAAGTAAGTTTTACTGCACTCACTTCATAGGTGGAAAGAAAAATCAGACACAAAAAAGTTTGTTACTGCCCAAGCCACTCAGATGACTACCTCTGGAGATGAAAACAAAACTGCAGCAGAATCCAAACTCCTTTCCCGCATGTACTCACAGCTAGTCTTACATGGGGGAAACCTGAAGAACAGTAAAGTTAAGGAACAGAAGAACATAGAAAGCATTCTAGCTTGGCACTAGTTTCCAACATGCTGGGAACATTATACATTCTTCTAAATGCATTTTATTCTCCTCAGATGTGGATCTCCTATTTGGCCCCGTCCAAACAGTCAAAAAGTGTGGCTTTATCTGATAACTTGCACAAGTAAGACATATCCTGCTATCTTACCATAAATAGAAATGAAGAAAATACAGTTTTCACTTTAAATGTATAAAAATTAATATCACGTTAGATCCCAGAAGCTGTTTTGCTCTTACACAATTTCAAGGACTTTATCAAGTATTCTTTCAACTAGGACTGGTATGCTCTATTGCTGTGCTACCGGTAATAATGAAGTATTTTAATGAATTGCTGTGCTAAATTATGTGTTTCATGGTAACTTTTTTCTGTAAACATACTACTGAGCTTACGTTACATCACTCTGGTGGAAGATTCCTAAATTCTGACTATGTACACCAGATCCTTTACACTTATTTCACCATGTGCTGTGAAACAGCAGTAAAAGTAGTCTACAGTGTATATTGCAGAATTTTTACTCCTGCTTAGATGTATCTATGGTTTTTATTTTATTCTTACTATGAAGCCTCAGAAGTCACTATGACATATGTTTTGAGTGTGGACTAACAGAAGTAGCCACTTTGAATATTTCAGAGGCAACAGTAAAGCCCTTATTTAAGAACACTAGCATATATATATATAATAACTTCTAAAATATATTGTCAAATTAGAGTTTTGCTTAATAAGCAAAACTGTACTTCATTGATGATACCGATCCAAAGAATACTTTATACTGATTTAACTGGACACCAGATCAGGGCCCAAAATGTATAACTGCATTCTTGATTTCAATCTGAATTTGCAACTGGGAGGATCCCCCAATATTATTGAACTAAAATTTAAGAAAATATATTTTAAAATTCCATACTTTGCCTTCAGATCCCTTTTTCACACCTCACCAGTTTCATCAAAATAATCATTTGGTATCTAATTCCACAGATGTATGACAACTAGAAAGCATCCTTCATTCCCTAACATGACTATAACACAGGTTAGAGGAAGAAGCTTTATATTTGATTTAGGAATATATATGAAAGTAACCATTTATCTCATCTGACATGAGGGAAAGCATGAAGCAAAATCTTCCCATTCATTAAGTACTTCTCCTAATTTAAACGTGCTACTAAAAAGTTATTTCACCCTAATGTATTTCCTCGTCCCATTTGTGTTGATTTCAACTTTTACCGATTTGCTCAAAAACAGAAGTCTAAATCGATTTTGAATGAATTGCTTCATTAATTTTGCTCTGATAACTTTATTTATCTCCTATATTCCTCATCACAGCAAAGGAAAGTTCAAAGGAAAAACAAAGGTTTACTATAGCATCATAAAAATACAGTAAGGCCTAACTTTTATAATACGCTTATGTTGCAGTCTGCTGCTCAATAACTTGAGTAGAAATTGTTGCTTACCTCTGCTGCTATTTTTCCTATACATGGAAAAAAATAAGAATTTGCCTGTGATGACAAGTCAAAAATAGATTTTAGGATAGAAAAAGTATGAAACTGTTATAAGTATATGAGAAATTTGATTATTTAACTTAGTATAGAATAATAGAATTTAATCAAAAATGAGAAATATAAATGTAAGTAGAACTCTTCTACACTGATGGAGAATTAAGTAGAAGACATATTCATAATTAAGCTTTGGTTTTGAGGTAGCAATTAAATAGACTTATGTGAAAGCTCTATCAGGTAACCATGTCTGAAATACAAAAATCTGTTTCATAATTTATAGTTTTTATCACACCATATACCATAACTTTCACATGAGAACAAAGGTCATTTTAAAGCAAACTGTTGTTCTAGGGTAACTTTTAATTTGAGGACCAAATGTAAATTGCTATGGTGAATGCATGTTAGGTCACTAAAACAACGGTAGCTAAACTCAGATGTGACCTAGCAACCCAGGTGTTCAGGAAAAGTGCTGTTAACAGTAAGGATTGATGATCTAATCAAACTGTCACACTCAGATCCTCAGCAGGGTGGTTGGAGGGGAGGTGGAGGAGGATAATATTCAGAAAGCAAGCACATGCTTAGTGTTA
>JANRGW010031708.1:0-37500 GCA_024733675.1 Psilopsiagon aymara | reverse complement strand
TTTCCTTGGAAACAGACTGTTGTGAAAAAAACCTGCAGCTTCCAGCAGCTACCCATACTGTCTTCCACAGATTCATGGACAACGTTAGCATACACTTGCTAATGAAACTAATAATCTAGGCTCTAGACAGTACTTGAATGTTTATGAATACAATGAGATCATCATTTATATCTGCTGCAATGCTTAAAATTCGACAAAGGTGCTTACTGTGGGCAGTGTGCATCCCATTAAGCACTCCCTCTATCTTCTATCCATGGCAGCTATGCCTTCCCAACAGGAAGGTTGTTGCCGACTGCAGAAATTTCCAAAACATCTCACATAGCTGACAACTAAAATAAACTTAATTCAGATTGCACCTCCTTCTGAACTAAACTATAAGATTGCCAGGAATTGATAGGAAGAACAAATAATGAGTAGTAAAAGAGGTTCATTTTTTACAGTCCTTTCGCTATTATTTTTCTTTCTGATAAGATGCTGAATTAATCACTTGTCTTTGTAAAAACAGTCTTCAAAAGTATAAATGGCTGCCTACTCTTTTCATTTCTTTGTAGCAAAGCTAACACATATGACGTGTGTACAGACAGCAAGCCAAGAAAAAAGCTAGCTGAGAATTTTCAGCATATCCTCTACTTCTATTACCTGAGGAAACTCAGGTAACCCCTAATGCCTTCCTCGTGTTCCTTGGGTTAACCACTGACAGAAAAGAGCACGCAAGCAGGAAGCAACTGTGGAACCTGTACCTACACTCACATTCTGAAACAGTACAGCACCAGCCAAGAACTGAACTCACTACTTTCAACGATCAAGTAAGTCTCCAAAACAGAAAGCTTAACATAGATCTTGGGTAAAATTTTAGCTCCTAACCAATGCAAAAATGTTGGGTCCTTTGCACTCCCCTCCTCTCAACACAAGCTTCTGACTAGTAATGCTTCAAGGAAAAGGTACATTTCTTTCCTTACAGCTTTTCCAAAAAATGATCCTGTAACTCTCCAAGATTCTTTTTCAGCCAAAGGCAGGAAACAATCAATTAAGTTTTTCATTCCTATCCAGTGAAACTAGCAATGTTAGGCTTCAGTTGAAAACCTCACAATTATTTACAAGAAGCAGTAAAAGGTGATGACAAAGCCTGAAGGCAAGACTCAGCACATTACCCCCTGGTAGTTACAGGTAGCCTCTCCTCTGTATTCACATGTACTACTACATCTCTAACTGGAAACCCTCCTGTGAGACAGAACTCATTCCTTCAAAACAGGAGTAAGCTGCTACAAGATGACTGCATACATACACATGCATAACACATCACTGACTTTTGCCACTTGTTCTCCCAAAATCAGCTGTAACTTCAACTGGAGGTTTTTACTTTGCAGGTACAAGGTAGCATTACCCAAAACAGGCATATCAAACAGTTACTATCAGAAATTTCCCTCCAAGAAAACTGTTTCAAAAAAAGGATTAACAGTTCAATTAAATAGAAAAGGGTCAGACTGATGGACTTAAGTTGTACATTCAAAATGGAGAGTGCATTCAAAATGCTTTTCTAAAGAGTATGCAGAACATCAAACCCCCATTCATTTTTCTGGCTGTTTTTCTTTCTGATCTCAACAACGCCTTCCAATGACATACCATGGAGTCTTGTATATTTTATGCTATTTATACCACACATTAGTAGCATCTGATATTCCAAAATTCATGTGGGCATGTGCAAGCACATTGAAAACCAGACACCTAGGAAATTCCTTTACTTCAAAGCAGTTGAGTAAAAAAAATACACAAATTTTAGCAGTACGCTATCTTCCAACATTGTTTAAAAGAGCATCTCAAATATATTTAGGCTGCTATTACACAGTAATAGGTATTTACTTATAGGTGTTGCTCTCAAGTTGAAATTGTTACACAGCTTTTCCAATCAATTAAGATCATTTGAAAATCATGTTCTTCATATGATGCTACTAGCACTGTAACATTGGTCCCATTTTTAAAGTACATGAAACAAAATGAAGAGCCTTACAAAATCTTAAACATATAATTAATGAATTTAACAGAAAATGTTTCGTAATGCTGATTCCAGTTCAGCAACTCTTTGCGTTCCAAGTAATTTTATATATATGAATGATCCTATTTGACTCAATGGGATTACTCATATGCAAAAAGTTATTTTAGAGGCAACTCATTATTTAAAATTGATAAGGAAGACGAGGTAATTAAACAAGTGCCAGTAAAGGCCTTTCTGTGGTAAGCTTATATGAAAAATAGTTATAACAGATGTATCAGATAAGAAAATATCTCTAAAGAATACTTAGAAAGTTTTCATATGAAAAATACATTTAAGTCCAGAGTGGTGCTCAACAGTGGTAAAATACAGTCTTGCTGATGAATGATTTTATTTTCTTCCTAGTACTTTTATGTGTGTGTATCTTATACTCAATAGTAAAAACGTCTCTGTTCTGTGTTTTACCAAAATTTACACCTAAGTAACATAATGATATAAGAGAAATTAGAACACAGAACCATTAACACTACTGATGCATTCACCTTGTCCTCAACCACATTGTCTCCCAGACACAATAAAGGTGTAGCCAAGATTTATCCTGCCAATAAGATATAGTTATAGGTCCCATGAAGATTACTGACACTGAAGTACCAAATATGTACTGGCCTTGGACTTAACAGATAACATGCCAGTTTTGAGACACATTCAAGTTGACAATAAATCAGTATCACAGTTCCAATAACAGGAAAAAATACCATAGAGGAATTTCTGTGTTAAAACATTCCACTTTTGAGTTACCTATTAAATGGTAATGATCATAATAGACTAAGTAGGTTTTTTTGTGGCTGAAACATGCAGACATTTCATTACAAGGCCATGTTTTTGAACACTGGTGATCTGCAAATTACACTTTTCACAGTATTTTCCCCTTAAAAACAATTTTGTCTTAAAAACCAATAAACTTAAAACTCAAACCAAAAGATGTTTCGGTAGCAATCTTATAATGAATTATACTTGTTTCCTGTACCTGCAAATGCAAACATTTCCACAGCCTCTGTAACACCTCCCTTTTCTGCATACAAAAATGCAATAGTTATGGGTATTGCAAAACTAAAGAGAACAAGATGCACTACTTCAGTACTGCATACTAAATTGCAAATGCATTTTTCCTCTCCCTTTCAGAACTATCTCAATGGTTATCAGCAGAAATTCCTTTCTGAGAAGTGTGGTAAAAGGGACCAATCTCTCAGGGTGCATGGGTTATAACTGTTTTTTTCAAGCACCCTTTTGAACTTATTTCGATTTTCTGTTCTTGATGATAGTCATGCTGACAACTTTTTTTGGTTCATCAAATTCTGTAGTACAATTACATGAATTTACTTTTAATAAATTACCATCTTTGCATATATCAGTCAAACCACGAAGACTAAACACTTGCAAATAAAATGCATTATTAATTTAATTGTCACAGCCTATTTAGCTAGGTTCTATTAGTATTTGCTATAATATGCACTGTATCAGAGGGCAGAATCAAATTCAAAACATAAAGAATAAACTGATTACATTGTCCTAGAGAAATTAAAAAATGGCAAGCTTGCAAAATTAGAAACAAGGCATTAATGTTTTAAACAGGTAAGAAAACTTTGTAACTTAATTTATAATATGTTTATAGCCAAAGTGATGGTTTAACATACTGAAGAAGGATTTATTTGGTTCCTAAAGCCATTAAAAGGCTCTGATAATCGGAAGGGAAAAGTGGAAAGGAAAGCAACGGTGATTTCATATTTCCTGCTCTAGACCATGTGGCTTAAACATCGACCATTACCAGCAAGGGACTGCTGCTAGAAAATTACATTGTTTCTGTAGCTCTGCCACTAGCATTTGACACTGCACTATGCTAAGCGGAAGTGCCATCTGAAAAGGTTTTATAGCTAAGAAATATTCAAAAGATGGATGAAGAAATTTCAGAAGAGAGTATGAAGTCTCTCCAATACCACTTGTTTATGAGGGCTTTGGGGTAAAGCTTCAACAGCCTGCGCTAGCAGACGGGGCAGGGAGGATGCAGGCCTTAGCTGGGCTCTCTGCTCCTCAGGCAGCCAGGGCTACAAGGACTTTGAAGCTGTCACCTCTCAGAAAGGAGCCCCTCTCCTACTCCTGTTTGCACCACACTAGCAAGCCCGCCACAAAGCCTTTGAGGAACATATTAAAAAATGGGGAAAATGGAAACAGCCAGAAGGCTTTCTTGAAGAAACACACAATCAAAAGCAAGCAACAACCGGTTTAGTTTATAGCATCCTGCTTGTTTAGGAATTCATTTCAAGATGATGATCGCTAAAAATATCCCTCTCAGGCTAAGATACTATACTTGGAAATCTATTGTATGTATCCTTTATTGAGCACCACATATTCACTAGGGTAATGCAAGTTATCTCTATGTTGTATTGACGACAATTATATAGTAAGTACCCCCTTGTAAAAGAATATATTGGTATTGAATGCTTCCAGCCACAAAACAAGCCACCAGAGTAAAACATTTTTCGTAATTGTTGTGCTATGATAAAAGATAACTAGCATAAACTTTAATATGATATCTGCTTTGATGAAACTGTAATTGTTCTTTCAATGCATCATTCTATATTTTAGATGAAATAGACTATCTCAAAACTCTCCAAATAACTGTGGGTTAGGGAAATTCTGGTTAAGCACTTCGTAAAGGCAATCTCATTAAAAATATAAGAACCACTTAAATAGATGCTTAGTCAAACACAAGGTGTATACGATGTGTTAATTTAAAATTCTACTCTTAGGTCACCCAGTGATTTAAATGTGACAAACTTGTGAGGAGAGGGGTCAAATCAACTACCGTTTGCAGTGTCTAACAAGAAATGAACATGACCCAGAAAGAGTTTTGCAGTGTTCTCCTACATCTGTTAGCTATAATTTATTTTCCTCTTCTTACATGTCAAAACTGAGAATACTCTTTATTCATGAAAACCTACAACAATAAAAAAAAAGTTACAAAGCAATAATACTTGAAAATGTATCAAGTACCCAAAAATGCAGCCTGCAGATAGGATACCTCCAGCTACCCAGGCTGAAAGAGAATATGCAACATTCTGGCTATCCAATAAACATCAAGTTTGTAGTTACCCCAAAATTACAATGCAATAGCAATACCAATAGCATGCCACAATGTACCTAAAATCCTGAGGCAAGATCTGTTAATCTGCATCAGAGTGCCATTTAGTTTGTAAACACAGTTACATTTTAAACCACAGAAAAAATAACATGCTCTCAAAAGTTTGAAAATAAGTAACTGTGAACAGATTGAAAAAAATAAAATAAATTCATTTTAAAATTAGTCAAAACACCAGATCTTTGTTCCTGCCCAAGAGCAGGAAGAGAGAAAATTTTCTTTTTGATTCCTCTGCGGGTTTAACCTCAGTGATCAACATAAATCTCAGAAAGACATATTATAAATGACTATGAGCACCAAGAACAGCAAGGGAAAAAACAAACAAACAAAAAAGTAGTAATATTTGATTTTGTACTTGGAGGGACAGTTACAACTATGGAATTTTTGAGAAAACAGTAGCACCTGTCAAAAAACTGCCTCAAAGGGTGCAATTCCAACACCTTTTGTATTGTTTTTTTGCAGCAATTTTTCTACTGACACCCAGAGACATTTCATACGCACCATGCTGGCAGAGCACTTAGGGCATGTTAGCTCCCTCTGTAGTTAGGGTTGAGTTAAAAATCCACGTGACTTCATTCTGGGCAAGCTAAATACAGCACATAAGGTCTTCACATATTGTATAATATAAAATGAGAAAGAACTTTAAAGCAACTTACCTTTCTTTGGGTGTGCCAACTCCATGCTTGCCCAGTAAATGAGTGTTCAAATGCTTCTTCATCACAAACGCCACCCTACCAAACAGAAAACCCAGGAAGATTATTTTTTTTATTAATTTTTTTTTTAAAAGTTATTTTTCTATTTTGAGCATGCGCTTGAGCATATCTTATGAAAGGTGGGCTTTTAAAAAACCCTGCTAGAATATGACTTAAATCTGAGACTCCATGTTTTCTATGTTTTCTTCAGATTGCAGTCACTTGGCTAAATGTCTTTCAAACAAGCAACCACAACTATAAATATACATATACAGCTATACAATGGAAAACCTGTTTCTGCTTCCCTTTGCAGGTTACAACAACTCAGACAATATACTGATAATATAGCCTATTTTTACTAAATAACATTTTTTTTCTGTGTTATAAACTACTACAGTACTAGTTACACTTTTAATTTATTTAACCCTAATGGGCCCATCATGCAACCGTTCTTCATACAAGTAGTGCCATTGTTTTTAATGAGAGAGAAACAGAAAAATGTAGCAAGATCAGATGCTTTAATCACTGCTTATGTCTGGTCAAACCTCATTGTATTAATTATTTAAAGAGATATACATGGAAACAAATTAATAGCCTTAGTTATTTTATAGCCTTGTGAAAAAAAAAAGGATAGAAAAGATGAAGCACATGTTCATGAATATGCTTTGAACGTGCAGATTCCTCAAACTGGCAAGACAATGTTCAAAGCATGAACAGCAGCAACAAATTGTATACTACCTGGCATTATATATATCTACCAAACAAAATGCAGCTAATTCACTTCCATTTGGTGACATACACAATGAAACTGATAGGAGCATATCAAGTACCATTCTTCTGCTGATAAGACCATAACATCAATTTAATTATGTCATGTGACTGCTTCAAACAATTTAGATATCAGACTGAAGCTTCAAACTAAAATGGTTCTCTCGATAAGCAAAATTTTTAGTGCTGCAACTTTCAGTGTGAAAAGGGCTTGCAAACATTTTTGTTAATTATGTATTACAGCTGTCCTTCATAAAGTTAATTACTAATAGCTGAAAGGCAATAGGCTGTATTTGCATATGTACAAGAAAGGCATGACATATGCAAAAATATGATTTTAATTAGCATTCCATGATATGAAGGGCTACAAATCAAACTGGCATGTTATAAGATTTTTACCATTAAATGCTAAATTCATCTGGACGTGTTTGCAGTAATGGACAATGTAAGGACTGTAAAACACTAGCACTATGGGGTATAAGAGCCACAAAAGCCAAGAGACATTTACAAAAATGTTAATGTAGCTTCTCCATGTCTGATCTACTTTGGCTACTTTCACATTATTACAGAGAATCTCTTTTGTACATGCCTTAAGGTGTAAGATTAGAAATTCTGTCTTATTTAAATGATAGCAATTTCCTTATTTTTTACAAAAAGACATTAAAAAAAAAAATCTTACATACTTTTTTCCTACAAAATTTACAACTATGGCATCATAATCATTACAACTGTGAATAATCTATCACACCATTACCATCAGTACCAGGAAAGTGTCATCAGAATTACTGTACATAGGGAAAATAATTGTAACAAAATAATGTGTTCCAGCAACAGCACAAGGCAGCCAAAACATACTGCCCTTGCTTTTCAGCAGAAATACTAACCACTTCCACACAGCCCGGAAAGGTACCAAACAGATTTTAATTTAGCAATACTTGTATTTCCTGTTACAAATCTCCATTCTCCCCCTTCTCTACAAGAGAAATAAATCCGAAGATACTACTGTGAAAGGGCCATGTGCAATCAAAGTTGTAAAGGCATACTTTGCTATTCACATGGAATATAAAGGTCCCAACAAGCTACACAGTATTTCTAGGGAAGTTTGTTTGTTTTTTTTTTTTTTCTTCTGAGCCTACAAACTTGAAGCTTTCAAACAAAAGCTGAACACTTCTTACACTGAACATCTGCACTGGGGTACAGACAGACACACCTTTCTGCAAAGTCAAAGACCAAGGCCTTGTTAATAATGTGAAGCACTTAATCTCACATTAGCGGCCTCTTCTCTGTTGTACCTAGGCTCTGAGTAACCATTTTACTGGTCTTACACAGCACAAATAAAATGAAGGCTGTCCCAGTGAAGTGTCTCAGCACATACTAACATTTTAAGCTTTTAATGCAAGGCTTGAAGATTTCAGACTTGAGGAGTACAGAATGCCCACATGCAAGCCTGGAGTGCACAAAATAGCACAGGAACAGCTCTCCACCTTTACAGAATCAGGCCTTAAAAATAAAAGTGAAGTTGCTCTTTTCACAAGAAAATGACAACAAAATATTACTAACAAACAGAGACAGCCCTTATTTAAACAAAAGATATTTTCTCCCTTAGCATTAAGGCAAACTCTAAACATGTTGGTTTGGATGCAGTTTGATAACAAAAATTTGTGTGGGAACTGTTTGTTTATGTTTACTAAATACTGCAGGTGATTTTAAGAGAGAAGTGGTAGCAGTGTTTGCTGGCTTTACAAAATAAACACAATGTGTTTTCAGTTCATTCAGTAACTCTGGGTTTCTAAGCAATTACTGGTTTACTAGTCAAAAAATATTGGTTTTATCAATGCTACTTATCTCTGCTGAGGTAAAACAGTTATTCCAAAACACTGCCAGAATTGAATAGACACATATGACTTAGCATTGGTCTTTTCAACCAGATCTTAAGAGAAGTCTGTTTGGCACCAGTAAGTACTCAATGAATGAATGTTTTCAAGATACGTTGCTCTAATACATCTTCAAATCAAAGGCAATCTTTCCATGAGCTGCAGTAAGCAGCAATTCAGGCTTTGCTGAATTTCTCATTTCTTATTCTTTAATACTAGTGGAAATAGAAACATTCAAATACAATTAACTGGTTTCAGAAACACATCAGAAGAGAGTAGGAAAAAGCCGTAATTGCCATATTCCACTGTTTCCAATACACGCAAACCAGGCCAGGCTTGGGGCCTGGAGCCAGTTTTACAAACTCTGATCTGGACATACTCAACCCCAACCCACATGAAGACAAGCAGTCACGGCCCAGCTGCCCTCCTGAGCGGCAGGTCCCGAAAGGCAGAAACGTCTAGCCTATGACCATAGATATAAACGTCTAGCCTATGACCTATGACCATAGACATAAACGTCTAGCCTATGACCTATGGCTAGACCAATGTCTAGCCAGTGACCATGACTTCTTCAGTCATGGTGACTGCCAGTTCCCTCAATTTGTTAGGAAGACAGCTCCTAGAAGCCTCTTTTTGCAGTGAAAGAAGGTAAGTAGGATTTCATTTGCTTGCATTGGCATTATGTTGGTTTAACTTTTTTTTTGTGATTTTCAGCTACTCTGGATCCAAACTAACGCCATCCTCCATCTTAAACACTCAATGTTCAACTTCAGGATAAACTAAAGACAAGATGAAAAATGACACTGAGCTTCAGAATAGCATCCACACCATCTATGGACACTTTTCTGCACATAAACTATAAACAAAAATGGCTTGTAATCACAAATATATGAGCACCTTTCCCAAAATAAGTTTTCAGAATATTCTGTTTTTAGTTTAGAAAAGTTGTGGCTTTGTAGGAACGAGTCCACTCATATTCCATGGCAGTCTTCAAACAGTACTTGGACTCATTCTGAGAATGTCTGTAACTGATTAGAAGCCTCTGTAGACTTGTCTTCAGTTATAAGCAAGCATTTTAATGTACAAAAGAAATAAAAGGGCTTCTAATTCTAGGAATAAAGAAACATATTGGCCAATCTTTATTTCCACTTTTTAGGCTAGTGTAATACAAGTTCTTCAGCATGTACAATGTTTATCATCACAGTACCCCAAGGAATATGAATAATCTGTCATGTAGTGTCTGTTCCCTCATTTTCTCTGCAGGGAGAAATTGTGCACTGTGAAGTATCTTGTTTTGAGAGGGCAAAAGATTCTAGGTTTTATTATGCTTTGAATCTATAATAGTTCTTCCTTTTTGATATGTACACCGATGTTAGTAGAAAGACAAGTTAAGAAAACCGAACCAAAACACAAAAAACCACACACACAGACCAAAACAAGCATTCTGGACCATAAAATCATGAAAGCTGTTACTTCCCAAGTGCTTACCAAGTGCTCAGCCTTGGCCTAGTTCCAAGGAAGCAGCTACATCTTACCTCTACCAGAAAGTCACTTGAAGTCACGTCAACAGAGCAGTCATCTTGTAACTGGACATAACTGCTGAGAAGGACCAGCATGAGAATTTATTTTTGTGGGACTCTACAAACAAGGTATCCAGCAGTTGAAGAGCAATTTTAAATCACTTCTCAGTAGATACATTGCTCTCTGCAACTGCTCTTGGAGAATTTATCTTACAGACAACAATGTTCAATGACAGCAGAAAAGTCCAGGAGAATAACAATGAATATCTACCCTTTATTCATATTCTCAATATCCTTTACATCTCCTTTAAACTGTCCAGAAGCTCTTTATACACAAATTTAACTCTGAGAAATACAGGTAAGCTACAGCATGACGTGCAGGCCCAAGCGTGCAGGATGTTTGAAAAAGCTCCTTAAAAGCCTTTTTTTTTTTTTTTTTAACAAAACAAAACAAAAAACAAACACACAAAATAAACCAAAAAAGCAGAATAGGATGCTATTCTTTTTAAATTATTATTTATTTCTCAAGGGTCTCAGGCACTCAGAGAGGATAGAATGGTTTACCATGTTGGATAAATCACCTCGGATATCTGACAGCTTCAAGGAAAAATCAGAAAAAGGATCTCAAACTTTTACACATCAGAGGAACTGTCTGCATCAGTTTTTGTTTTCCATTATCTGTACTTGAATTTTTGTCCCTCTATCTTTGCCTGAGACAAGAAACCAGAAAATCAGGGCAAGCTACATGAACCATGCTAAGGTCGGATGTTTGGGCAAGTGAATAGCATAGACTTGATGGTTCTTATTACCTGAATGAAGTGCTCTTGATCTTTACCACATCTTGGAATACACTGCAAACCCTAACTGTTTGTAGTTGAATGAGTGGTTCACATGGACATGCCAACAGGGGTATCAATTACTAAGAGAAAGAAATAGTGCAGCTTGTCAAGGAATCATGACCACATGTATTTCAGAATATTCAATAAAGCTTGTATATGTAATTACAGATTCTTTTTTGATTTGTACATGTTTTACACATAAAAGTGGAATTTCACATGTTCAAATCAGCAGTCAAATAGTACAGAAACAATCTATATCAATCTCATCTCTCTGTCAGGATTTTGTATTCAGCAGGTCAGCTTCAAGAATAAGAGTGCAGAGGAAAATGTAGAGGTGCCCAGAAAGCAATGGTTTTCTATGAAAAAGTAATCCTTTTTTTTTTTTTTTTTTTTCCCCCATGCATCAAAAGTCTAAATTCCTGGGAATTTCTTCAAGTCCATCATTCGTAGATGTTTGCTGATTCTGAAGGGTCCAGACTGGGGTGCTGATAACTCTCTTGCATGACTGCGCGCAAGGGACTCAATTTAAAAGAAAGTATCTGGCAGGCCAGAGCCTGGTGTGGAAGATATCCAGTAGTCTGAAAGGCTTCATGCCCTTTGTGACAAGATGTCAGGTTCAAGTAAATATCTGGCAGGGCGAAGTCTAGTGTGGAAAACATCCAAATATCTGAAAAACTTCATACCTTCTGTGACAGGACGTCAAGTCCTAGAACCCTGCATAGGAAAGCTGCTGTTTTCTGCTGACTCATTTAGCAGCCAAATGAAGCAGCTCTTATTACTTCCAGATAACAGTTATTGTTGTTGTTCTTAAGTTAAATAAAAACAAAAACCATTTCAGAAGGTTAACAAGTCGTGTAAACAGTCTGAAGAGTACTGTGATGCACTCACACCGCCTTATACTCCCTGCTGACCCCGTGTGTTAAAAAAGGATACAGCTATATTATGCTTACCCTCACTAGCAGTCATAATTAAATTGGAAAGTAAAACACATACATTTGGCAAATGAGGCTCCTTCCTCCTCATCTCCCAAGTGGGAGCAACTTGGCAGAATGGAAAATGCAAACTTTTCCTCTTGAAAAGAGAAACTGAAAGAGGTAAATGAGGACAACTTCACCACCACTAACAAGACATGAACCAGAGTGCCAGGGCAAGAATATCATGGTAATCCATGCAACCTAAAGACTAACATAAGCTTCAAATTTATGAGAATGATTAGCCCTTCTGCCTTAAGCTTGAAGGCTTTTTGTTGTAGGGTTTTTTTTGTTTGTTTGTTTCTTTGGGTTTGTTGCTCTTGTTTTTACCATTTTCATGCAACAATCAGGTATGTTTCTCACTTACGAAATTTTCAGCTTTTCCATGGAGATGTTTTGTTGCTGAAGTTCAAAAGCCAAGATTTTCAAAAATCTTTTTTTTTTTTTGTCAATATGAAACCACCAGTGCAACAGACTACAACCTTGTCTTCTAAAAATACCTCGTCTCATCTTTATGTTACTTGTAATGAGCCAGCAATGAAGCTAAGCTTCCCAACAGAAAAAAAAATGACAGAAGAAGACAACTTATATGAATGAAACACCTGTACACAGCTTGCACCTAAGGAAGACATGAATATCACAGCAGCTACTGTCCCTGATTTGCTTTGAGCAGGATGATAGACAACAGGACTGCCAATGTGCTGTTCAATGACCTACATCAATCTCAAGAATAATTTACTGCTATATCAGACAGATCATTATGGATGAGTTGCACACTATCAATCAATCGACTGTGTTGCTCCTGCATATTCCTGCATCTATCAACCAGAAACGAGAGACATCCCTCAACATATTCTTGTTGCTTTCTGCCACCAATCTGTGTCCCTCAAGATGTGAAAGAATTATTAGCCACATGGCCATAATGTAGTGGCAAAAGGCACAATTATCTCCTCTTACAGATTCTGGTAGGGGAGACCTGAGTACAAAGGAAGATCAAACTAAAGAAAACAGAAAACAGCCTCCGCTGTTTCACGCAAGCTGGGCTTGGAGAGATCTTCCCGTCCAAAGTTGAAAATCTTCTCACTATCCCACTTTTAAGAGGTGTATGTTATAACATAAATCATCCAGGACAGAAATTTAGTCTTTCATTGCAAGGACTGTGGCAAAAGAGGAATACATAGGGAGTATTCACATTATTTCCTTCCCCGTGAGGGAACTCACTTACTTGTTACTGTATGAATCACCTGAAGTTACTTTTTTTGTAACTGAAAGTGGAAGGGCTTCCTGTCAGTTAGCTATAGGGTCATCCTGAATTTTATTGGTTTGGGGTTTTCATGATGATTTTTGTTTATTTAGGGGGGAAGGAGGGGAGCTGTTAGGAGTTCCTGTAAATACAAAAAGTACTCTTCAATAAGGGACTAAGGAATAACTGTTAGCAAACAGCGATAGCTGTTATTAACATAAAGGTGAGAGGAAACTTAAGAGTGCAACAGGAAACTTTTTTATTGAATTTGGCAATTCAATAAAAGCTGAAACTGCAAGTAAACAAATGGCTCCCTACTTGTTTGTTTTCTTAATGGGCAGACAGAAAAGAGTTAAACAGTGGCAAAAACTTTGAAGGCAGAAGGTGTTCGCTCTGTCAGGAAATCACCTTACAAATATATGACAAAATTAGTACCTCTACAAGAAATGTTTGTTTCAATATTCAGAGGAGTTAATGAATGTTAACTGATAATGGTAGACAGCAGCAGTATGTAATTACATTTCTAAACACACCTTACCAAATCACTTCCAAGCTAAGAGAATCACATGTTCTATTAATTTTCATTGGTTATTGAACATCTGTAACTGTCACCTCTAACAGGTGCTTGGTAATCTAACAGCTGCACAAAGTACTAAAAAAAAGAGAGAATCACAATGTGCTTTCTGTAGCGCTGCTACCAACCTGTTAGTCTACCACAGCACAGAATCTCTCCCCTAAATTCTGGTATGCAACCTTAGGCCCAGTGTCAGGCGCACCTTCCATCTAAGAGATCACCAGCAACATCCAGAAACAAGACACCAACAGAGAACATAGTTGCCATGCTAAATGAGGCTGCAGGAATGCTTCAAAGGTAAATGAAGATTTACAGCTATAAGCATTGTGATACAAAATTGTGCCTATCCATCTTGACACCAAGAAATTGCTTATGTCATCTTTTCCCACAATATGTACATCCAACAGCCCCACAACTCTGATCACTCTCTTTTCCATTCCCTCCCTTTCTTCACTGACCTGCCTCCCTACTTGTGATCCAGTCCATTTCCTAGCATTCTCAGATATAGAATTTGATGCAGTAGGCATCAGTTCCACATATCATCATCTTCCATCTGGAAAGACATAGCAGGATAAACAGACCAACGTTTGAAGAGGGAAGGTTTTCAAAGAAGATTCAACCTTTTGAGAATGTCAGCTGAACCACATCTGTAAGCGGAAGGAGAAGAGTTTTGAAATACCTGACTTTCTGCAGACAGTTTGTACTGAGCTTTCTAGTGATTCCAAAGTCTATGCATGTTAAAAGTGCAAGAAACAGCATGTAAGACTATCTCAAAATAAGGACACTTCAATGAATTTCTACTTATAAGTAGAATGGAGAGAGCTAAACAAATGTACTCAATTTTAATCTTCTATTGTTCCCCAACAAAAAGTCACTTTAGATGTTTGTAGCTTCTTCCTAACTGCTCAGAAACTGCACTGCAGGCTGAGTTACCAGGTTTATGCAGAGCTTCTACAAGAAAAAGCTATCTTGAGAGTTAAATCCTCAATCTACTCCTGCCTGTCTTTAAAGGAAACCAAAGCAAATCTAAAGATAGTTGATTGTGGGCTAGAAAACATAGGGCCTGCAGTAGTAGTGCCACCATATATAACTCAGTCAATTCAGCAGTTACAGTGCCTGTGGTGTTTTCCAAAGTTGCGAGGTACAAAGAAAGGCATGAGATGAATAAATTGGTCACTAGCTTATGACTGAACTACTCAGAAGTCATACACAATCAGAAGGCATTGACAACTTTTATTGACAATTTATCTACAATCTGAAAACACTGCTGGTGACAGATGGTGGCTGGAGCGATGACTGCAGTCTGCTTGATCTGTGAGAGTAGTGAGAATCTTGCCCTAGGTCTTTACTTGACACAGAAAAGCAAGTGCTGGTTGATTTCTTTATTCCTAAGACTTAAATTCAGATGTAAAACATACCCTTTTTTGCCTTCCATGCAGGCATTTCACAAGACTGTTTGACTTAAGGTAGAAAACAAAAAACTTCAGAATATCTGCTTGCCAAAGTGGCTGTAACTGCACAAAACCAGTAAGACTATGACAGCAGGACCTAATCTGCAACCATCAAAAGTAGCATAAATAAAAGCTCAGAGTTTTCAATCTCAACCAGTGTCTCAATTTCTCCAGATATTTCCATCACAGCCATCCCCAACTGTCCCCAAAATCTGAGAGCTGCAGCTCCTCCCACCACTGAAGGAGGTGGCAGCTGGCTAAAGAAAGTACCAGGATTGTTAGAGGAAATCACAATATGAAGAACAGAAAGACACTTATGCACTCTACAGGTGCTACAGATGTACAAAACTCTCTGAAATTATGGCACAGAATGTTGAGCGTGCAGATATAAAAAGCTGCATGGAAGCCTATCCAAATGAGAATTACAGGTGCTAACAGTGGCATTACTCCACTTGACCCATGAGAAAATGGTAACACCTCTCTTCAGCCACAGACTTAGCAGGAGAATTACTAGTCACTAAAGCTGCCAAGCATAAAGTCTGGTGTTCGCTAGGTTTGCATCTGATGTCCAGCAGGACTCACTTCAGATGCAAAAATCCATAGCCAGGATCGCAGGAGTACTCACCTGAGATATAACTGCTATTGAAGCAATATAGACAATAAAAACTCCATTGAATTTAGAGGGATATTTTGCACAAATAATAAAAATTAAAAACAATTTAAAAAAGCCATTCTTGCAGTCCAGTATGGACATCGTATGCACTAGGTATGAAGACTGTTATCAGACTGTGAAAACCAAAGGAACATAAATCAGACAAATCAGTAGAGTCATAAAGATGATATCTGCGACACAACAGAAGATGTTCTCTGGCAAAAAATATTCCAGTCCCAGCCAGCAGCTGAGATTAACTCTGACCATTTCTGGCCACAAATCAAGCATGAGAGAGATGGGAACTACATAGGTGCCCAATGGAATTAAGAAAACCATCTTTGATCTCAAGGGCCTAAACATGTTTACATACACATATTGAGTGTACATACGAACAAACAAGTGAAGGAGAAATCAGTTTCGTTGCACACAAAAGCTTATGGCATGTTATCTAAAAAAGAAAGGCGACTAGATAAATAATCTGAAAAGATGCAATAAAAGGAATTCAGCTGCTTCTAAGCTTGCCAACCAAGTTTCTGAGGTACGTTACTAACAGGATAAATTACAGAACTTCAGGTTTTATGTACAAAGTGACAACCTGGTCCTATAAAGAGACATAAACCATGTCTCTTTAAAAGAAAAATTGCTTTCAGTCTCATTATCTTTCTGAAATAAAGCTTCAGTTAAAGGTTTTTCCTTCTCTGATCCTTGCTGTCATTGTAACCACATACCCCCTAAGTCCTTTCTCAAGTGCTAGCATGAAATGGTGGGATCCCACAGGTCCATTTTCAGTAGGTAGGGAACCTGACGGCAAAGACAACAGAGGTACCAACACAGTGGTACTCCATTTTATTCAGTATTGTATCACATGTTGATTTTCCTGAATGCATTCCTGTTAAAGCACTGAAATTTAATAAATATGTTCACAACTGAGGCATGTGTACACAAAAACACTTATGTGTCCAAATGACCACCTGAAAACACTGTATTTCTGGGAGGTCACTTGCAGCTATGGGACAGAGCATGTAACCACCGACACGCAGGTATCTCCTTTGCTTTGTAATGCGATGCAAGTAAAATAGCTCTCACTTTAAAGCTTAAAGAGCTCTCCCACCATTTGACCCATAAGACACACAGGCCACAGGGCTTGCTGCATTCTTCACATTGGAAGAGCTAAGTTGCCCTGGGATGGTTTTCAGTCAAGGAAATCCTTAAATTTCACACAGTTTAAATTATGCTCTGCAAATATTAAATCCATACAAAACGCTTTCTCTTTTGTTAGAAAAAGAAATAACAGCCCTTTTATTGTTTGCTTATGTTTTTTTATAATTTCTCAGATTAGCTGAAGCCCCAAAACCCTTCTTTATGACATGAAATGCTGGGACCTGGACAGGTGTGGAGACAGAAATAGTCTGATGAGCATGCAACTTTTACATTACTGAACAGTAGGAAATGTTACACACAACATGTAGTCAAATGGATGGATGGAACTGATTTTATAAAGAGTTACAAACAAAATAGTCCAAAATATTAACGAAAATATTAACATGCCTGGGTGGAAACGTCGTATTATAAAATTACTGTAAAGATCCTCACACTGTTCAGGGGAGAAAAAAGTCCAATTTTCCACATAACCTGAGAGTGCAGAGTTTTCTGATAATAAGATCCAAGGAACCTGTAAACCCAAGGCTCTAATTTTCTTATGGTGACTGTATAATATTTTGCAAAGTAAAATTGACTGAGATGGAAGCTATTTTGCATGGTACAGTGGCGATGGCTAACAAATGAGAGTTTTGTGGGCTGAATGTTAGTCCCCTGCCTCATCTGCCACCCCTAATGACAGCAGCCACCTGCTGTTTTATTGTCACAGCTGGAGCCGGTTCACACTCCTTGGTGCTGAGCTCTGCCCATGAGCGCCAAGCTCTCGCCTCGCCTCATTACTTTGATGAACTTTTTATGGTCAGCACCCATGAAGACCTCATCTAGGACTATACAACCTAGATCGGCTTCAGGGAGTGCTTCCAGCTAGCATGAGGTGATAATACACAGTGACACCACGGCTGCTACTGCCTGTCACTTAGTCAAGCCACTGTACTATACTTCTTGCTCTACAGGGCCCTCAACAGGTAAAACGCTATGAAATTCTCGTATATAATAAAGGTCACCCTCTCTGTTTCACATTGCAATATAGAGATCATAACCTACTAGCAAATTCAGCTTTTCAAAGATAGATATTAAAATCAAAATGTAACATGCTATTTAATACATGTAACTACTGACAAGAAATTTCTACATTCCCTAGACATTAAAACTGCTGCCTTCCTGAAAGAATATCCTGGCATTAAAGAAAGCAACCATGAAAACCATATTAGGGCTTGATGAACACTATGAAATAGGAAAAAGAAATGATAATTACATGCATTTTGCAAGAGGACTGTTTTAACTTCAAGAACAGAAAGCACAGAATCAAAAATCAAGCCAGACAAATCAAGTTATTACCCAAATGAATCCACAGTGGAAAACGATATACACTACTTCTCTCCTCCCACCAAGAACCCCTCCTCCCAAATATTAGATATGATAGTATATCAAATCAAGATAACAATGAAGCAAAGCCTTTGACATCTTTTTTACTTAATCAGAGCAGCCTGTTACCATTTTCTCCCAATTTAAAAGAAAACGTAATCATCCTTTCCCTTTCAAAAATTTTTTGTACTAACAAATACCCCAAATCTCCCAAGCCTGGACACAATTTTAAACTTCATCAGAAATTTTTTTACTGATGCATTTAAAGTGGACTGGTTTATGCTCGATGACTGGAATTTAACCCCAGGTTTACTTTCAGCAGTAGAATAATCTTTTTGTTGAGCTTTACATTTGCTCATATTTACATATATCATTAAGATTAATATATGTGCTACTAATAATAATTTCATTAACATTCTGAAATCGTCAAATAACATTTTGACTTTTGAACGGCTGTAGGCTATTATAAGCCTAAAACCCAGAACATTTCCAGTATTCATTGAGTAGCAATCCGGCTGATCAGTTTTGACAAATTCATGCAATGTTATAAGCCATTAAACTTCATTTAGTTTCATTTAAAAATTCCGCCTACAAATAAAAATCAACTGTCTTTTTTTTTTTTTTTTTAATTCGGTATGATTTCCAATAAATACCAGCTCTTGGTATACTCTAAATTAAACTGTGAGGCTTTTTATTTTATTAAATGGTTTAAATAGAGATTTTGAGATTATATTTTTGAGACCACTAACCTAGCAAGAAGATTCATCAAAGCTTTCCACTCTTCTAAAAGCTGAGTACCTGCCGTACCGCCCTGAAAAGTATTCAACAGTACTGGAGGACACACAGAACCTCACATAACACAAGCCTAAAACGTACAAACAATCCCATAAAATATAAAAGACACCAACCCCTCTACCAAAACCATTTCAACAAGCACTTGTCTTCTGCACAACATGTCTAACAAGAGAACTTCTTGTGAAGCACAGTGATATATTGCTCTTGCATCCTTTGGAGGGTCCAACAACAGAAGAGAAAATTGTTTTTACAAGAAAAAGGAATTCCCTTCCTTTGACTAGATGATGTATCTGTCAAATACATAATTTGCAGGACTCATTACATAGCCTTAAAAAAAAAAATATCAAAGACGCAGCTCAATCAGTGCAGGATGAGACATTATGAAATGGACAAACTGCCCCAGCGGAACAATCAATGGTTTCAATAGAACAATCTCATAATGGCGCTGGGTAATTAAATAACAATGAGAGACTTTCCCCCTTTTTCTAATTCAAGCAGTAGTGTGTCAGCTGCAGTATACCTATTGCATGCTTTGTGTCATGATATACTTAATCCAGCTAAAAAGTTTATTTTTTATCTATCTCTAATCCATAGCCAAAACTCCAAAGTCATAGTTAGCTAGGTATTTACCGTCCCATTATAAAGGAAATTGTTAGAGGATGCATGGCCATCCAGACTAGCTATATTTGCCCACTGCCTTACAAGAAGTAGCCTGCATGCATGTATAAATATCCAGAAATATTTCTCCTTTGCAACACTATGTTGCCTTGGCATTATGACCATGCATGCTAAAAAATAACTTCAATTTACCAAGCACTTAGAGTTCACTGGTCTGTAATTCTTAACATCCCTCTATTTTTCACCAATTTTAATTTTAGTTGCTATTATTTAAAGTTCATTTTCCCCTTTCAGTTGTGATTTTTTTCCAACATGACACCAAACATCGGTGCCATTTCTGATAGTGACTTACATTGGAGAAAGAAAAACCAAACATTTAAATGAGAAGTTCTCAGAAAATCACCAACCAGTATCAAGATGAGCTGCATGTGAACAGAGAGTCTGGAGGTGGTAGGATTTGTATCCAATTGCTAATCCCCTGAGCCATTCAGCCTCTGAACAAAACATTTCTATAAGCTGATCCCTTAACCCAGCACTGGCTGCTCATGCTACTGCATTCCAACAGTAACAACAAAAGGGGGAACACCTTACATTTTATGTTTAAATCCCCACCATACAGAACAGTCATGTTGGGAAGTCCCCAGACCTCTTTTCTCATCTACTACACAGAAGATCTGAAACAGATCCTCCAAAAATAGGGAGAGGTATATGAAATAATTTGGCTTAACACAAATATTCAGTCTTCTGTACTTACAGCAAGCACACAAAGAAGCCTTCAATGTACATATTTTTCGTTGCACTGATCAGAAATACATGTCGATTTCAAAAAATGGCTAAACTTCTATGCCTACTGTTAAAGCAAAAAATATTCATATGAAGGATATCAGAGACATTGCTGAGGAATTGTTCACCCTTTAAAGTATATTATGTCTGTAATACTACCAGTGCCAGGTTAGGTAATTAGCCAATTAAGTGTGAATAAGATCTGCCAAGAAGCTATTTTATTTTTGCCTCAGAATATTTGTGTATCTGTGAGCGGGTGTGTGTTCGTGTTCGTGTTCATGCATCGGTGGAATCTGGATGTTCATGCCAGGTTTTCTTATCACACTTTTCTGCCTCTTTGAACTTGCACATTGCTACAATAGAAATGGACATGTGTCTGCTGATAATGTCAACATCTTACATTCACAAGGAGAGATTTTGCCTAACTGGATCTGAAGCAGCCTTTTTTGTGTTCATTACCTGACCCTGTCTGATTACACAATACTAGAAGAGCCATTCATGGGAAGAACTCCAATACTACAACACTTCTAGGAGATGTTAAAAGACAACAGATGCGGGAGAAATTAGCATCCAATTACAATATCCCTGGCTAAATACTGTCCTACAAACCCCATTTTTACATATTATCTGAAGGAAATTCTCACTTCTCATAGCAAGTCAGGTTCAATAGGTGCTGAGAGCATCCTGATATCTCTTTAATTTAGATCTCATTATACTTTAGACTCCTGCACATCCATCTAGGAAATGCCACTTAGAAATACGACTAGGCACAAAACGAATCTAATGCACTTTGCCTAGGGCTACCACCTAGAAAACCTGAAGACACAGAGTGAAAAATTCTGGATTTTCTTTTTCCTTTTATTTTTTTGGGGGGCAGCAGACCCACCCACCACAAGCCTCTATCTTAATTCAGTAGTGAAAGCGCAGGCATTCCAAATAAAGATCCTTCAACAGTTTTGATAGAGTCATTCAAAGTTAAAACTAATGCAAGATATACACAATATACAAATCAAAACTGAACAGTGCTGAGTACAAACATTTCAGAATACAAATACTACCTGGCATTGAAGCTACCTTCCTGAATACCTATTAGAGAACTTCACAAATTTTAACAGTACTGACAACTCATTCAGAATTTACTATCACCTACACTAAGAAGACATCCTACTTTTCAAGAAATGTGTTCAAACAGCCCTGATGAAAATTAGTGTATTTTGTAAAAGTCTAAGTACATTGAGGGCTAGAGAAAGTAATTATGTAATATTACTGCCTATAAACAGGGGTTATGGAGGAAGGCGAGCTACAAGTTAGTAAATATGGTACTGATAATGAACTTCAAACTCACTGTTCAAACTTCAAACTCTTTTATCACAGCACTACATTAAATGAGGCACATGAGTGACAAACGTTCTTATACAGGGATTTACAGCCAAGACTGCCATTTTTCCTAGTAAGTCCCACCAGGCCGGAGAAGAGGAATGCTGTGCCTAGCTATAGCACAAGTAAACCCCTAGATTTGTCAGAATGCAACAACCATTGTGCCTATGGGTGAAGCATGTACAATAATACCTCATTGCACACTGAAGATCCAGTTTATAATCGCTGTGTTCCCCGTGTCCCCAGCAGCTGTCCTGGAGAGACACCTGCCTGCAAGAAGGCCAACATTACTGATCAAGAGCTCCACCTAGGAAATGCTGTTTTACTAAATGCTATCAACTTCTCGAAGGATCCTCTCAGCTAGAGATGTTTAGAAATGGGACGCATCACCACCCCACTTTTCCTTCTTATGGGACAGAACTCGGAGCACAGAATATCACCCACATATCTTTGCCCTGGCCTTTCATACAGCCTGTGCCAAAGGGGAAGAAGGGCTGCCATGCATTCATTGACAGAAGTGAACAAGCAAATTCAAATATTTTTCAGGTTAAAATGGAATTCCATTTTTCAGCATTCTTGTATTTTGCTACATATAGGTCTGTAGTTCCTTATCTGCCAACAAATTCTTTTTCTTATCACTTTGGTAAGCAGTAACATAGCATTTATTCCTACCATTTTATAGCTGCATCACTAAAAATAGGATTACAAAACTTTCAGAAAGGATGTATTTTATTCCAACAGGAAGTTAAATTAAATGGAAAATAGCAATTTTTGAAAGATTTTAAAAGATTTGATATTTTTCCCCAATGTATCTCTATATTAATGCAAACCTGCTTCCTCTGAAGAGAGCAAACAAGTGTTGGTTTCACTCTGTGACACATGATCTAGATACCAAGGTCTAATCACAATGTATCTATCACCATCTAGCATTTGGCTTGTATATGATGTCCACAGGCACTTGTAGTGATAGCTGTCAAACTGCATTCCATTTCTGGCATAAATGAGCATAACAACAAGGACAAGAAATGCAGTACAGTACAGAGTAACAACACAGCCTGGAATTTAGCCTATAGTAAAGAAACAGTCAAATTCATTATCAGCCTCAGTGGCAGAGATTCTTGCTTACAGTGGCAGAATATTTCAGAAGACACCAAGCTTCACAGGGCTTGTTTCTACTAAAGGTGCTAAAATTATTTTAGAAAAAAAAAAAAAAATCTTTCTCCATTTCGTTCTCTTTCACCCTATCAGAAATGAGAAAATCTTAGTCAAGCTCTGCACGTTCCTAGAGAAGAAGGTGTAAAAGGACATGATCCACCCTCCTCTGATTTCAACTGCTTGTTCAAGTGCTATTTAAGCAAAAGCAGATTTCAAGTATTCTATATAAAAAATAACCCCATCTTACTCTCTTTCAAGAAATAAAAGGAGGAGGGTTGGAACAGATCAACAGCAACCAAGTTCCTAGTTACTTTTAGAAGTCTTCTCTGTATTCTATACATTTCATATTCTAATTTAATTTGTCAGTAACCATTTTTCCTCCTTGGTCTACTCACAGTCACTTTTCTATTACTCCCTTTTTACATCGCTCTTGAACTGGAGATATTCAAGTCAAATCAAAAGATTTTTCAAGTCTGCATCCATCTTTCAATCTTACTTAGAGGGAAAACATGATTCTCGGGTGCAAAGGTGAATTTCCAATCAACCCTTACAAACGTTACCAGTTACAAAGACGAGGTAGTTTCAGGGGCAATGGAAAAAGAAACCAACCCCATAGCATAGAAAATAAGTGAGTATTGCTTGGCCATGCATTCTATTCCAAAAGGTATTGACGAGGAAAGCAGCCAGTAGCATCACCTACAAGGGTATAAGGCCCACTGGCACATGATTAAGTCAAAGTCCTTTGATTCAAACTGGAGGTTTATCTCCCTTTGACAGGCAAATGACAGAACTAACTCATGTTAACAGCACAAAGTCTCCCATCCTTCACTACATTCCTGAAGAACAGAGACCACAATTAGAAAGCACACATATTAAGATTCACCTCTCTTCCTCAAATCGTATTCTAAATAGATCAGTAAATTTATATACAAGTCAAGTTTCTGACACCTTATTTTTCCCCATCTTCTGTCATTCCGTGGTGAATACTTAACAGGCAACAGCAGCAACAAAGTCTCAAACAAACCTTGGCACCTTATATAACAATCAGTTTCCCCACCACCCAAAAGCCACTAATCCCACTAGTTTCCAGGTAGGTAATGGATATTTGTTCCTGAGAACCTCTTGATTTAAAAAAAGAAAAAGATGACCAGATGAAACCAGTCCTTCGATCAGCATCTGGTACCCAAAGTCAGTTTTATCTGTCTGATAAGTAGTCACACGAATCCCATGCAGATATATGTAAAGAACACTTGCTAAGGCTTCAGAGACGATCTGGTACAGAACAGTACAGTTGTTCAGCAGGAAACTGAGAAATGGAAAAGAATAATCCTAAAAGTCAGTGGACTGCATGCCAGGCAGAACACATCACAATTCTGAGCTGTATAAACAGAGACAAGTTAAAGGGCATCTAATCTTTAAATTCTCCAAATTAGTTACACTAAATCCTATAGTGGTTTAACTGTTACAGTAAATCCTTTAAATAAATATTATTTGGCAAAGGCCATGGCAACTCATGCTGTATTTGTAAAGCCCTGGCCACCTGGAATGAGATCAAACTCATTCAGTATTCTTGAGAGCATGTTTCAAAAAGTAAACTTTGTATTGTGCATACATGAGGAATATATTCACCTGAAGGGCTGTTCATAAACAAATATGTAGTCACCTATGGCAGTGACCACCATTAACTTCATTTTTCATCTTTACAGATAACAAATACTTCTGATTACTCAATACATATGTACATATGAATGCATAATTATATATTGATTAGGTTAGCTTTTAGCATAACATATGAATGTATTGAATTCCTCCAGAGTAACAGATAACATTTGTTAAAAATTACACCAATAGACCATTAGCATTACCAGTGGATTTATTTTCCCCAACAGTGCTAAAGATATGCAAAATTTTCATTTTTCAGACTTGCATAGTAAATGATTAACACCAGCTCTGCTCATTATCTTGCTTAACAAAACTTCTCTAAAAACAAATAAATCAAAAATGCCTCTAACATTCCTGAATAAATAAATTACAGACCTGTTCACTGGCAGCAATGATATTTTAAAAAGCTTGTGCAAGCTCATTGTACAATTTTATTACAAAATTGCAATTTATAACAAAACTGTCCACTTTTTTATTTTCCACGCAGTTTTACTCAAAGTACCCTTTGCAACCTAAGAAACTTTTAAAAAGCTATATATCTGGAAATATTAACCCCATGTTCCAATGTGTTACAATATCCAAACAATTACAAGAGGATAAGCCTCACTGCCCATTTTACAATTGGATTTGTAAGGAGAACTGCAGTTAAATTAAACTACTATCTGACAAGACATCAGATTTCCATCTATATGAATGCATACTTTATATTTCATATTAGAAACACACTTCTCAGACTTTAGAATTATTTTTCTTTCTTTACACATGGACACTGAGGTTATCCTCACTGGAAAAAATCTTTACCTGAAGAAGGAATCGCCATTTGTAAAGGTTTAGCAAACTGCCTTCCTACCTTAGTCCCCATGCTCAAAGAAAAAGCTTTTTCCCTTTTTTAAATATATATATATATATATATATATAGATATACATATGGGGTAAACCCAGAAAGCCTTGCCATCAAAACTGCATTTTGTTGTAGTCTTGGGTCAAAATAGCCATTGCTGTGAGAAGCGCACAGATCAGAAAAAGAATTCCCTCCTCAAAAGAAAGTATCAAAAAAATGTTTGCTCCCTCTTTAGAACAAAGAGCAAAACGAAACACAACCTGTAACACAACCACAATAAAAGGAAACTTATCTACAAGTTCCTTACCAGCCCACAGATTTTTCCTAGCATTAAAAAACAGCATGTAAATTAAGGTGACTGAAACATGCTTTCAGCGAGCAGAGTAATATGGTAGCTATTCATCACCTGAAGTCATAAAACACTAGGTCTTGTCCTTAGCATATTCTAATGAAGCCTATCATGCAAATGAGAGTGACCTTTTCCGTGCATTCTGCAAGTTCACATTTACGTGAGGAGTATATATAGTTTGCCAATACAAACTAGCCAAAGACTGCGTAATTACTGTAATCAATTAGTAGTAGTGTCGCTCTACTCATTTGTGGCTAATGTCAGCTAAACCATTTTTGAGAAAACCACCCTGACAGCCTCTTTCTGTTGTTTTTGTTGCTGCTATTATTCGCCAACAAGAAAACAAGACACACAACACAAACTTCTCAACATTGAAGCACGATAGCGGTTTTCTGAGGTGCTTTCCCTTAAGGTGAGAAGTAAAAATAAGACCCGCTCCTGCAATGGGTAAAGATTCCCCAGTAAAGTTAAATATCCTTAAAATGACATTGAAGTTTTCTGCTTGTAAAAATGAAACATTAATATTTAAATATTTAAATGAAGGACACTCTCCCATGAGGCAGTTCAGACCAAGTAAGGAAGACTTGGTAGAACTTAGGCACTCTTCTCAATGGATGAGTAAACAGGCCATACCCTCTGCTCAGCAACAGTCTATTTTGTAGACAGTTATGGATAGGAAACATTACTGGAGCTGGTAATTAAAGTAAAAACTAATACTGTCTCAGAAATGGAGAATTCTGTACTGGAAAATCATTTATCATGCCTCACAGTTCCCCACAACTGAAATGAATTATCTTCTTATTTAGCACGTCTATTTTATTCTACAATATTTTCCAAACAGCAGCCCACTTGCTGTTTTTCATATCAAAATTGAATAGACACAAAGGAAAGTTAGGCCTTTACTTGAAATTAACTGAGTATATTGCATCTGATAAGAAAATAGAACTTTGAGACAAGTAAGACTATACAGATCGTGGATTTGAATCCCTTTTACACTTGCACCCTTCAGAATGGTCACATCTGAGTGGTTTAGGAAACAAAATCAACTCTGCAAAACCAGAACTGTACATTAAAAACAAAACCAGATTTGTGTCACAAGAAAACAATGGACATTACAATAATTATATTTCCTGATTTTACAACTATGCTGAGAAATGTGAACTTTTTTTTGGGGAAGAAATTACACTATTAATGCAATGTTGATATGTGTATGCAGAAACATTGCACTTTATATATAGTACACATGTAAAATGTGCAGCAGAACAGCTTCTAGTGTCTTGCTATTTTTTGTGGTTTGATGGCTGTTATAATCAATTGTTTTTTCACTCATCAGAGAATACAGGGACAAGAAAACATTGCTTTCCTTAAGAGAGAGTGAAGAGGAGTTTTGCATGTCTATATCACACAGCTAACACAGTGAGCATTTCTATTTTACAAAATAATCTTCAGTGAAGTAGTTGCAATGCACGTAACATTCGGCCAAGTAAAGCATCAGATATAGAGAGCCATTCATTAAAAAAGAAACCCACTCTCACATTCTAAAATTATTAACAAGATTAAAGAAGTATGTCAAAGAGTTACTCATGCGTACCAAGACATAGGAATAAAGGTATCTGTGTATGGCACACTAACACAAAGGTAACTGAACTGATCCAACTGAAGACATGAAAGATGAAACATCCCCTTTGCTTCATCCATGTTATAAGAATATTCTTTAAATTGAAAATTAATGCATTTAATGCATTTCAACTGCAAAGGTAAAAAGAGACTCATTTGAAAGTGCTCTTTTTTTCCCCACAAGGTCTCATGAACTTCCCTGGAAGCTGTCACGATGGTGAGAGCAGCATAGGCAAGCAGACGAGGGGCAGAGCCTGTGCTGAGAGATGTGACACCCAGCACAGGCAGCACACAGAGCAGGTATGAGGAGAGCAGTACAAACCCCTCCCAATGCTTCTCCTTGGGTAGCCTGCTCCTGCCACACTCAGTACAGCAGGACATTTACACAAGCAAGGACATTTTCACTGATTGCTACTGGTGTGAGGGCTGCAGTGCGGGACAGACACGGACTGGCTACTGCACTCAGCCTTTTCCATCTCTTCCCCTCATCTGTCCCATGCTTGAAGATAAAATCCTTGGAATCCAATTCTCAGCACACCAAAAATAGTTACATTCCCTCCAGTTTCACTAGGAGCAAGACTTCAGCGGATTATTCTGGTTTATTCAGCCATAAAATGAGAATACTACTTATCTGCACCACTGGAAAACTTTTATTTGGCCTTGTTAGTAAAAATGCTTAGAGATATTCCAAGAGAAAGAAAACAAATCAGGGAAAAGAAAAACAAACTGCTCAGCAAGAAAGTAGGTATTGGGGCACAAGCTTAGCCATAAGTAACACTAAAGGAGTGATTCACGTTCAGGAAAGCATTTGGAAGAGCTCTAAAGAATATGGACTTCTGATCTAAAAGAAGGAAAGAAAACCTAAAAATAATAAAAATATTTGTTTCCATGGTGATATCTGGGGGGGCCAGAGGGGAAAGAAGACTAATCAAGTCACAATCAGTAGAGTGACACCGAAGATGTATTGGTTTACTTCTGCATAGTGCTGTAGCCAGGCACCTCGTGCGGCATCAAGCACATCGAAGGTGTCAATCCTGACACGGTGCCCAGCAGTGGGAAGATCGCTCTTTTCATTCTTGTCAGAGCACGCCACAACGCAAGCATCTGACAGTTACTGAGAGGGACGACAGGGAAGACAAGAGCACAGGGAAGCAAGCAGCGTGCCCAGGCAGCCTCGGGCTGCATGGCAGCAGCGGAAAGGCCTCTGGAGCTGTCACCTGACCGGCGCCCACGAAAAGGCAAGCAGGAGCTGCTTTGGAAAGCAGAAGACTCGCCGATCACTGCTGATCCACCCCAGGACGATGCCTTTATGATAAACACTCACGACAACTTGCGACCAAAGTGCTGTTACAACACTAATTGTCCATGAAAGCTGACCTGCAGCAAAGCAGCAGAGTTCAGTTTCGATAGGCCTGGCTCAAGAGCACGAATGTGATTGGGGATGACAGGAGACATCCACGCATCAAAAATCTCTGAGAACGGCTGACGTGACTTTGCACACTGTAAGAAAGCAGTGGAAAACCTAGACTACTGGCTCTTTGTCAGGAAGGCAGAAAGGACCGCAGGGGGGGGGGCATTTTTAAGAGCATCTTTTCAAAATAGCATAAGCTTTACCTGGCCTCAAAAAGCACGGATGGATGTCTTTTTTCTCCGTGATGTTCTTATTGTTACATCTTTAATCAAGCTTAAATCCCATACAGTTAATCATGAAAGATCGCACTTTCTCATCTCAAAGCAATGTTCCTCCTTAAATTTCAAGATATTCTCCGATTTTGATTCAACTGAATATTTTTCTTCCTGTTTTCTTTTAACTTGGCAAGTGCCAGGAATTGCAACTTTCTGGTGCAAACCCCTTGCAGAAATGCTGGAAGTGCGTCAAGGCAAGCAGGAACCATTTTTACTCTTGCTCTCTGCTGAAAATATTTGCTTTAAGTGCATTTTATAAAAGAAAAGGATTATAAAATAAAAAGTAATAAAATCAACAGTACAGATAAGGTTATGCATTTGAGAAGGCCTAAATATATTTTAAGTGTGAAAACTGAAAGAAGACATAAGAAAAACTCTAAAATTTTAATCATGAGCAACATAGAGTGATGTTACTATTTTACTATTGCCATGATGATACAGATATTTGAATGATTAGTTTGAAAGGAAAGCTTCAGCTTTATTACACTGTAATTTACTATTACTGCAGCATTTGAGGCTTTTTTTAATAAGCTGATTACATTATCAGGCACCTGATAATGTAATTAGGCACCTTTCTACCACTGTAATGCAAAATCACAGTTTGTAATGTTAAATGAACTTTCTTATTATCTCTTATTAATAATAGTGCAGCCCAAACCCAACATTTTAGTTGATAATTTTAGCAGTTCAACTTTTGAAAGTCTAAGAAGAGAACAAAGTATAAGAAACCAAATCAATCCTGAATCCTATTTGATAACAATAATTTTGGATCAAATACACAGTTAATCTTGTTTAACTTTTGAAATGGTTCAATGTTTAGATTGACCTAAATATCAAGTTTAAAATTAAATTGATTAAAAATTGAACCAGTTTAATTATTTAAAAGATTTCAAAATTACCCATTTTAAATATTGAACAGATTGAAAATATTAATTACAATGCAAAAAAAAATTAGAAAGATGACCCAAGAATAGCATAAAACACATGTATGTAGACGCTCAAGAGGTGGGAGGGGTTGGGTTTTTTTACTGATTTTGTTTTATTTTTAAAAGAAAAGGAATAACCACAATAAGCTATTGGAAATTATTATTGAGGTGATAAGACTGATAAAATACATAAGACGATCAAGGACCATTAGAACATTTAGCCCAGGAAACCAAATCAAATGGCTTTTATCTGGAGGTAGCACAGGACTACAAACTAACACTAAATCACTCAGTTCGTTGGTTGTGCCCCCTAAAATTTCTCCAATCGGGATATTTCTTGAACACTTCCTTCTTTTAAACAAACACAGACACACACACACTCATGTAAGACAGCCTTCAGCATCAGTTTGGACCAGCAGACAGGTCACTGGGGTTATTTAATATATTTAGGATGGCAGATGACACACATCATTCAGATACAGAGGAGTTGCTAAGTTGTAAGAGAAGGCTAGACGTAAATCATGTATATATTTACCTACATACCTCTTCAAAAGGATAAGGAAGTTTCATATTTTTCCGTACATTAAAGATATTTATTTTAAAGCATGAAAGTCTATCATGACTTGGTAATAAGGCTACAAGGTCATTTGTCAGCACACAATGCAAGGTTTGAAAAGAACTTGGTATGTTGGTATTGCTACAATTAAAATCCTGTGTTATTAGTCATTTACTAACATACGTAGAATACTGAAATAGTTTCCTATCCCTACACTTATGGGCAAAAAGGCCAAAGACCTCAACTACAGTCACTGTAATACATTCTTGAATTTTAAAAAGCTGCTCAACTTTAAACAACAATTATTGTAGAAATCAAAAGCCTTGACACACAGAGCTTAAAATAGAAACTTTTTTTCACTATACAACCTTACTAGACTAAACACAAAACATTTTGCAGGGACACATCAGGCTTAAATACTTTTTCCTATTTTTTCCCCCGTATTAAACAACATTCTTCAGCATTAATTTAGCTTAGCAATTTTTTCCAGAACTGATAAATTATTTGGTAGTGTATACTATTGTTCAAAAACACTCTGTACAAGAAGTAGTAAAAGAAATAGAACCTGGGCTTGGCATTTCTGTTCCAAGTTAAAATAGTCTACCTGCAAACAATGCTGAGCTTATGCACTATTAACAGACAAAGCAAAGGAAACAGTTTACAAGAAAAAACATTCAAGAAGAAAAAAAAAAGACAAGAAGAGCCATAAGTGGGACATCAAAAACAAGGGTGTGACCATTAAAAAGAATAAGCACGCCAGGTACAATGAAGGTGCTAAGCTTGCTGCATTGCAGAAATCAAACATGCGATGGACAGAATATAAAAATGAAGACACCCTTTTCTAAATCTGCTTTTTTCAGGAAATGTAGAAGAGGATACAGTAACTCTTTCTTCTTAAATAGAGGGAAAAAAAAGGGCATTTGTAAGTATGAGAAGAGGCTGGGGACACTACATTTGTTAAACTGTTTAGTTTATAAATGTGATGGGGAATTTGGCCTAATAGTAATTTATAATATAAATGCACATGCATATATACACAGACACAGGCACAGCTACCTAGTGGAGACACTACATGGAGATAATGGTGAAAATACTTAGAAGTGCATACCTGCCCTTCTTCCTAAAATCCAGATGTGCCTCATATTAAAGGTGACAAAATGGTGCCTTATAGCAGGAGGACAAGTCTATAGTTACTGTTCACCAGGCAGCAGGATCTTAAAGACAGAACATTACAAAGCAAACAAAAGTCTCACTTTTGTAATCGGCACAAGCCCGAAACCAACCCAACTGGTTTCCCAGTGCCACTGTTAATGCAACCATATTCTCCAATCAGGAACGACACAGACAGCACCTGCAGTAAGCCTGGTGTTCCACAGGAAACATGGGCCCTGTGCTGCCCCTTTCCCACACACTCTTCACCATCCCTGCATCCCCAATGCTGCTCACTTGGCGAGCTAGTCAGCAGGATTAGTTCGCTGATATAATAAGAGGCTAATTTCTTTTTAGCATAAAAACTAATGCTAAGATCCTCCACCTTACCTTCCAGTGGTGGAAATGTGTGTCAAATGTGGCTTCCAAGCCACATTTGACAAGAAGAGGCTTGGTGTGTGACCGTGGCTAGGACAGCACCAAGCCTTGGCAGCTACCCAAGGTCAGATCAGCTCTAGTTTCAAAGCCCTTTAAAGACTGTGGTCATAACAGTCCCCTGCTTTAGAAGACGCAGTTTTTTATATACCAATTTCATTCCATGTCTGATTTTAATGAGGTTCTAGGTCATTAGTTACACTACAAATAATAGCCTTAAAAAGAACAAAATGCCCAAAACCCACCTCCAAACTGAAATCCAAAGATTTGAAGTTCAAACAATCCAAAGAAATGACAGAAATGCCTGATGTTTTAGTTGGAGCCAGGCTGTTACTTCCCATGTTCATTCACAGTACACACGTGTTTTCTGTTGTCTAAAAGACATTAGCCTGGTTTTCCTTCTTGTTATGGTACCCCTATGTTGGTACTACCATATACATCATTATTATACATTATATATTATTATTATTATCAGCCAGACCACCCTGTACAGCTCAGATACTCTAACCACTTGTCATTTTCAACAACCACTACACAGAAAGTATCAGAAGTCTAGTTTAAAAGTATCCTTAATGATGAAGTGCTTACAAATGCTTAATATCATCGTTTATTCTTAGGGATGCAGCCTTTCAAGCCTATGATATCTATTGATAATTCTAACAAATGCTCAGTCCATAAATATTTAATGGCCATTTGTGGGTGGCTAATGTTTCTGTCTTTGAGGTTGACCTATTCTCAGGTTTATTAATTGGAAAAGGCTTATTTTATCATAAATAAGGTATGCAATTTTACAATATTCAAGCTACATATAGTGGAAATCAGACCATTGTCTCACACAAAAAAGGAAAACACACTTTTCACAGAAAAAGCACAAATCAAATTAACAAGGGACAGTTTGTTTTGTATGATTTCTCAGGCCTTCAGACAGAAGACTGGTTGACAGATGCCTCCATCCTAAACAAGCCAACAGCAGTTTAACTGTAACTGAGAGGCTGCTACCATTCCTGTGTGCCTAACAAGCTCCCTCCTTCCTTTTAGCATGGGTTTTACCTGGCTGGCCTGAAGTTAAACCCACTGTTGAATCTAAATCCCTCCTGCCCATAAGACCACTTACCACTACAGTGCATGCAACTGAAGCACCTTGCTAAGACATGAGATGCCAAAAACCAAAATAAATTAGAAACAAAAAGCACAGCTGAAGATTATACCATAACCTATGGAAGGGAAAAAAAACTTTACTTTGTGTGCTGAACCACTCCTTGACTCGTCTTTACAGTCTTACCAACTACCACATATCAGCAATAGCTTACACTTCTATGCCAAAGATCCAGCAGCGCTGTGGTGCTGCAACCCCATCACCCCAGTGGAGTAAACCTTTATACTAAATCTGAAGGCATATATTGTCTCTGCAAGGCCTTCAGCTGAGCCTTTGAAATATGATTCCTTATACATCCGCTGTTACAACAACAGAAGTACTGACTGTGCCAACAAAAACTGCTGTGGAACATACCCACAAAAACTGACCATTTGCCATTAAAGCCTATTATTCTGTAATGATCTATTACACAAGTACTGTGCAATCATAAACCAAAAAGAGCATTAAACGACATTATTAAGGTTGTAAAGTTAAGCACCTAGTGCTTGGGAAACTCCAACAGAAAGATTGCCCTTGAAATCATGACCACTGCACTGCCCACATGAATCTTGCTCAATAGCTACAAAACTTCCAGTATGTTTCCATATTTATTTTCAGTTTTATAGAGGTATCCAACTCTTTCAGATTAAAAATATTCAGAAGTAAGTCAGTGCAAATCAGATACCACACTTCAATGTAAGGCAGGTATCAAACCCCAGAAAATTTAATTCCAAATTAAAGAAAATTGAAGAAGAATCTTTTGATACAATGTGGCAAGGTATTTAAAAACAGGCAGGCCAGGTATGTTTAACCACAATACACACTTTATCACATTATATATATACACTAGGTGATAAATAGTACTAACACCTATCAAAAAGAAAGGAACAACTTCTACAGCTACAGGGCTGCAATCTAAAAATTCAGTCTACTGTATTCCAGTCTTTCTCAGAATACAATGCCTCCAAATACTTGTTTTATACATATATTCCATAGCATTAAAATACCCTGTCATTCTAGTTTAATAATTTAATTTCTTTAGCTTGTGAGGCAAAGAAATGAAAACACTGGATTTACCCAGAATCATTTCTCAGTTTCACGTGAAGCCTTGTAAACTTACACGCCTCTTCCACATTGAATGTTAAGAAGATGGAGCTGCTCCTGCTGCTTCATTAATGAGTGGACACCCTTAGCCTGAATGCTAGTGTAGTATCAGACCACAAGACCATCTTCCTTAATGAAACACTACAGCACCAGACACCATTACCATGTGCAAGACAGACAATACAGTTGGCATTTTGTGCTCCATTATCATCATTCATCTATGGAATTTCTTGACTAAAAAGTGGCATGGCTGAACAGCTAGGCTACATTTGTAATACAGTTTTCTTCTTTGGCAGTAACCGCAATTAGCTACCTCTGAGCAGTAGATTAAAGTAGTATCTCCAACAAAATAGGGGTTGTCACCTCTCTTCACTATTGGAGCTTAGGTATACAAGAGCCAACCACCAGTGTGCTTTGGCAGCAGTCCAGGACACTAATTTGTAGAGGGGTTTAACCTGAGAGGCACAGGTTAATCTTGGAACCTAATTTGTGTGTCTGTTAAACGCAAGCTCCTTGCGGCAGAGGCTGCGCCTTCAGCCTTTGAAAGTTGTCTCTACAACGCAGGTGCAACCTGTAAACAAAACTGATAATCTAAAGTACTAAGATATAAGCAGATTGCCAGTTGAGCCAATACAACATGAGGAGTTTAAACCTTCCAAGCCACCTCTATTAAAGCTCAAGTAATTTAATGAACTTACACAAAGCCTTCCTTTATTCATATCTACATTCTACATGATGAAAATATGTTATTATTATTAATCCATTCACTTAGATAGCATTAGTCAGTGAGAGAGAAATGTTCATAGTAAGTGCAAATGCAGACATACAGAGATAGAAGTACATTAGCTTATTGGAGGCCCGAACACTGTTACCGGTAGTTTTTTACCTACCTAGGTAATCCTGAAAGCTGAAAATTCTTTTAAAAAGCTCTCTTGACACAAAACAGATCTTAAACTCAAGGTATATTTCATAACCATAAGCAGTATTTAATTTTCCCTCATTAACCAAATAGAAAAAATAACTGAAAGAAATTAGTCTTTCACTCCTTTTCACTGGTAGTGAATATTCTAAAAAGACGGAAAGCCCCAGATCATCGAAGTGAATGGGGTCATTGTCATGATGGCAATTAAATAATTCCAGACCGGAACATCCTTACCCAAAGGCAGGACTATCTTTATATGGGAATATTAAACTTCACAGCATGTTTGTTAACTTCATCAAAAGCTTTAGAAATATCACCACATCTTCCTTTCCCCCATTTACTTCCATTAATACTAACAAAGCAAACATTTTGAATACTAATATCTTTTCAGAGCCCCACATTTCAGGTAGCTTGTAGGCAACATGGCAGATGAAAAAAGCAAGAGATCTAACAGCACTATTTAGCACATGGTTTTCACTCTTTGAACTTTGTGACTTCTTTGATTTTCTTTCCTCATTATGGTCACATTCTCTTAAGCTGATATATTCTGTATGCAGTACAGTAATTCTCCTTTTATATACAACACTGGAAACCTTGGAATTATGCCATTTTCATTTGTGCAAGAGCTGCAGAGGCAGATTCGGTCTTTATTGCATATTTTCTCTTGGACAGTGGAAGTTTTTATAAACCAAAACCAAAAAGTAAAAAAATTCTAGTAAACATTTAACTTCTCTATAATGATATACAAAGGCAATACTTGCAATATTCTTGTCTTTTGAAAGCTAAAGGATGAGGCCCATTATACCTACTCAGCAACGTGCACTCTCAAGGAGGTAAGTTCCTAGGCAAGAGAATGAAGCAAGCCTCTGAGTTTAGCCAGAACCATATTGAACTTAATGGACATAAATAAACTGAAGTCAGAATGAAATAAAATGTGTAGTCTAAAGGTATTCTTTTTTGGTTTCATCTTCTTAGGAACTCGCACCCATGTTGAAAAGGCAGGACAGAAAGTAATTTCTTGAAAGTTGCTTTGCAACTCACTAGATAGGCACAGCTTGTATTTTACAAGCCACTTAAGTACTGCTCCAAGTAGATAATGTTGCTGTTAACAGATAATGCCTGTCAGAAAATCACAGATGCTGATGGACCTTGCAAGGCTGCTTATGCTTCACTCTTCCTGGAATGCAGAAAGAAAATATAGGAGACTGCACTGTCTTCCAACTGCTAATTTTTATGGAACCAAAAAGAGATGTCAGTTCAGTTAATTGTGCAGAAGACTCCGTCTTCCCTCTCCTTTCTGCCCATGAATAACAGAGCAGTTAATAATATTGACATTTAAACCATCATCATCGGGCATCTGAATTAACACCTCAGAGATGAAGAGACAAGTTCACACCTTTCAAATCTACTGCGCTAAAGGCACTTCTGTAGACATCCTGTATCACTTACACTTGGTTAATACTTCTGAGGCACCATAAAAGCTAACAATTTAGTTTTTCTTAATAAGAGCTGTGACAGTGAAGAACAAGAAAGCCATTGAGAAAGTATACTGTAGTGTTACGTAGCAATATTGTTTGAGTTCAGCTTAGCATAGAATCCGGTCCTTCCAGCACAGGAAAACTTCTGCCCTTTTTCATGAGGTTTTCTCTGGGGTTTCTACCAGTTGTTGCTCTATATGAGTATGGACAGTTACCTTTCAAACAGCAACCACTCTAAGCAGCATATTACACAATAGCTAACCAATAATTTGGAAACTGGGGAACATTTTTCTTCTAACAGCTGGTTCCTCCATGGGGTTTATCAGACCTCACTCAGGCATTCAACCAGGCATTACATGGTTGCCTGGTGCTAACAATTCCACCTTTTAAATACATCCAACAGTACATACATTGGATGGCAGCAAATGTTGTGGTCATCAGAACACAAATACTTAAGCCACCCTGGGTAGATCTGCACAGCACAATGCCATAGTGTCGTGGTTTAAGCCATAAATCAGCCACGCAGTTTGCTACATGGAGAATTGAAAGAATGCAACTCCCACAGGTTGAGATAAGAACAGTTTAATAACTAAGATATAACACAAACCACTACTGCTAC